>JARQZK010000062.1:300000-347500 GCA_030704885.1 Cynegetis impunctata | reverse complement strand
GTCGGATTCACATTATGCAAACCATTTAATCCAAGAAAATCACACACTCAATTTCGATTTTAAAATATTCAATACTGAAAGTGAGGGAATTAAACTTAATTTTTTAGAATCATTACAGATAAATAAATACAAGCATTCCGGTCTCCTATTGAATAGCCAAATCGATCATATTTCAAGCCCCCTTCTTAATCTTTTCAAAATTACCGAACCACCTGACTAGCAGTTCAGAATTGGTTTTTCCTTTTCTAATAATTATTTGTAAACATCTTTGTATTTACCCCTTCTACATAATTTGTCATTTCTTGTTTTCGATATAACAGAGAATCATAGTTAGTTTGCCATTAGCATCTGAAGAAGGTGAAGTTCCACCGAAACGTGCGTCATGCGTTATTTCTTATAATAAATGTGTAAATTGTTATTTTTAACCATTGTTTTAATATGTTTATTAATTTACACCAAGTATCGGCCCAATCAATCCAAAAAAAAAAAAGCAAATTTCATTGAATTCACATAAGTAAGTTATCATCTATACTAATTTTAGTGAAATCAAGTGTTTTACTCTATTCGATTTATAAATTTATTTGTAATCAAAAATCATAATTACGACCACTATAATAGCTCGAGTATTCAATGAAAGATATTTAAATTCAGAGTTTTGTTTTAGTTAAATTGATGTTTACTTCCTTTGACAATTTACATGCTCATTTGGCATCGAATAAATTAATTCGTGGGTTACAATTATTCCAATCGTTTATCTCATCTACATGTATTTTTCTTCTTCTAAAATGTAGAATGATTTGAAAATGTATTCCTTCAGAAGTCAATCAGATAAATAAGATATCAAAAAAAAATTTTAAACGTACTCTTCGAGTAGTAGAAATAGAAACATAAACAATAAATAAATTTTATCACATACCTCGAAATCATATAATACTGGCATTAATGAGGATTCTACGTTTTTTGTAGTTTAACAGATCTGATTTTCTCATGAATAAATTGACCACTTTGCTTTTACATCTAATGAAGCAAACCAAAAAAGAGATCAAATATTCTATGAAATAACTGAAGAATTTAATATATTAAAATAAAATTTCACCCTTTATGTAAATATTGAGTAGCTATCATATTTCAACGAAGCTTCTTTGCATGAAAACCATTAATATGATTAGAAGGAATACATTAAATATTGACTTCAAAATTTGATTAATTGAAAACGAAATACTCCTTGATAAAATTACTGTTAAATTACCTCTTCAATTGCGTTCAAAAAATTTTTTAGGTAACCAATTGATAGGGCCGATGAACAATAATTTAAATAAAACTTCGGCTTTTGATTTTCACTATATTTTGTTAAACATAACAATTGTTTGGCCAAACACAGTGGCTTCATCAGACGAGTAAATCAAACTAATTTTACAAATGGAATATCTGACGAATTTAGAAATGAGAAATACAAATGAGATGGGAAAACCTAAACGTAATTTTTTTAAATAGTTGATGGAATCCGTCGTTGCTACGTGATAATTTAACATGATGAACAAAAACAAAACTTGAATTTACTACGTGTATTATCACAAAAATACTTTGGAAAAAATTTTACACTACGATTGGAATTTCGGTCACTAGACCATCATCGGGCAGATTGAGTCTTAACTCAATCTGCCCGATGATGAATACATAATTACAGAGTTGCGCTCACGGGTGGGAGAGAATTATTGCAGGTACCTAAATAGACAAGAGGAACACATTTCAAGAAGGGCTAATAGATGTGGATTTTCCAAATTGGTACAATGAAATGTTCTTAGAAAAATTATTATTGTTTGAATACACTAAATATAGGAGAATATATCAAGTCAATCTGGTCGTTCAGCAAGATATCTTTTGTATTTTGATTGAGTTTGAAAATTTATAATAATTCTAAGTAAGTAACTAGCGTATAATAGCATATATCCTCAATCGAAAGTAGAAAAATGGGAAAAATTCACATCTTTAAAATATTTTGGTCCTCTAACGGAAAAAGTTGCTAATGTCATACCTAAATGTAATACTAAAATTGCTTTCAAACCTAAGGCAAAACTCTCAGGATTTTCATTTAATGCCAAAAATATAACTTCAAAATTTGGAAGTTCAGGAGTTTATAGGTTGATTTGTCCTGTATCTAAAGGAGTGTATATAGGTCAGACAGGTCGATCGTTCAAGACAAGATTTAAAGAACACCAACAATCTTTTTTGAAGAATAAAACAAATTCAACGTTTTCAAATCATTGCCATGAAAACCACCAGCCGTTTCCACAAATAGATAACTTTAAAATTATGCACAAATTACCGAAAGGAACCAAACTTACTTACTTAGAATCATTAGAAATTTTTAAACTCAATCATAATGCAAAAGATATCATGCTGAACGACCATATTGATTTGATATATTCTCCTATATTTAGTGTATTCAAACAATAATGATTTTTCTAAGAACATTTCATTGTACCAATTTGGGAAATCCACATCTATAAGCCCTTCTTGAAATGTGTTCCTCTTGTCTATTTAGGTACCTGCAATAATTCTTTCCCACCCGTGAGCGCAAATCTGTAATTATGTATTTAGTTCTTAACTCAATCTGCCCGATGATGGTCTAGTGGCCGAAATTGCAATCGCAGTGTAATATTTTTCAAAGTATTTTTGTTATAATAAACGTAGTAAATTCAAATTTTGGTTTTGTTCATCTAAACGTAATTTATTGGTAGGCAGATAAAAGTATAAAAGTGGGTAAACATAACAGGCACAAAGATTCAATATTTTACTGAAATAAATTTAACAGAGGAGGATTATTAATATTTAATTGATCATTCATTATATTATTGAAACTTTTGCTAATATTGATTTGAAGCGCCTCTAATAAGGTAAGTTTATAGCCTGTTTCTGCATGTAATATTTCAAATTCGCCATTGAAGCTATGATTATGTTCCAGCAGTTGTGATGAATATGTCAAATCTTTTTCTTCCTTATCGAAACTTTTTTTATGTGCAGATATTCTAACTCCGAAGTTTCTGCCGGTTTGGCCAACATATACCATATTACATGAACCACAGGTTAGTTTATAAATACCTGAATTATTATGATGAGTAGTTTTATCTTCAGCTTTTGTAATTGTCTACCTATTGAATCTTGAGTTTTCAAAGATATTCTTATATTTCGATTTTACAAGAAAGTAGAATAATAGTTATTTATGTACCAAGTGCGTTATATAGATCCTAGCAAGGATCTAGTAACGCACGTGGTGCATACAAGATTTAATTTTTCATGAAAAATTATTTTATTGTAATGAAAAATCGATTTTAAAATCGGTTCATTGCTCCTATAATTCTTATTTTCCTTCTCATAGTAGGCATGTCATTTGTTGATATTTTGACGTTTGTGAATATTTTTGTCATCATATATAATGAATGTCATTGCTGCTTTCTTTGTGTAGTCTTATAGAAATAATGGAAATGAAAATGAATTTACCCAAGAATATCATAGAAAATGCAGCCAAAGCTGCGAATAATTCATTGCTGGAGAAATTCAGAGTCGTATACGACAAGGATTATGAAGTATTTAATCAATTAAAGTTTCTTCATTTCTTCTCGTACAATTAGCGGGCGTTATTATCCATAACGCCCGCAAATGCGGGCGAGTGAAAAATTGTAATTCTGTGCGAGTAGACTAATATACTTTGTCCACGACTTCCTCGAAAAAATTAGTAATAATCTGCATTTTCAACAATAAAAATAGTTATCAAAAGCGTTGACATAACATTTTCTGTGTTCACTGAAAACTGCATACTCACGTAAACGTCAACTATTTCACTTGACATCGATTTCATTCCTTTCTTTCACTCTGATAGAAATGAAATAGATAATTTTGCTTTTATTTATTTATATTAATATCAACAGAACAATTATTGAAAAAAGACATTGAATTTATAGATAAATCAATGTTTTAAAATCTAACAATAATAATATCATAACAATGTAAATGATGTTCTCTAGTTTAGATATACGTCCTAAGTGTGACGTCATGCAGTGAATAATCAACCATTATTCACTAGTGAATAATAGGTATGGTTGCATTTTAGGAAGCACATGTATAATGGATGTTTTATAGTACAGTCGTGGACAAAATATCTTTTACTCTTGGATACACTTGATAAATAGCAAATTAGTGAAATATTGAATCTTTGTACCTGTTATGTGAAACTTTTATCTACCTGCCAGATTACGTTTAGGGTTTCTCACCCCATTTGTATTTTCCATTTCTAGATTCGTAAGATTCCATTTGTAAAATTATTTTGAATTACTCGTCTGATGAAGACAATGTATTTGACGAAACAACTGAACCGAAGTTTTATTTACATTATTAATTTTTTAGATATATTTTCGAAAAGTTATTACACCAGAAAAGGAAATTTTGAACTGTTATGCGAACAAAAACTGCTCAGAATCATTTCCGTTCATCGTAATAATTGCGCTGCAGAAGTTTAATTGGTGGAAGATTCATTTATTTTGTTTCAGAGAACACCGATCTCTGACAGGTACAGCTCGTTACATGAGTATTAATAGCCATTTGGGACGAGAGCAATCACGGAGAGACGACTTGGAATCTCTCGGTCATATGTTCCTTTATTTTTTGAGGGGCTCTTTACCGTGGCAAGGTCTGAAATGCGACAATTTGAAAGAGAGGTATCAGAAAATCGGAGAAACTAAAAAGAATACGCCCATAGAAGTTCTTTGCGAAGGTTATCCGGAAGAAGTTGCATCTTACATGAGATATGCCAGAAGGTTGGACTTCTTTGAGACTCCCGACTACGACTACCTCCGGAAACTGTTCAGAGATCTTTTCGAGAAAAGAGGTTACACAGATGATGGAATATTTGATTGGACAGGTAATCTTTCATTCGCAAAAGAAATGAAAGCACTTATTTTTAAGAGTTTGATAATAAATTCTTTTACACTGTGGCAAGCCTCTACCAGTGTAATACTTAAATCTCTTGACAAAGTATTTATACTAAACTTTGCAGATAATATAAGTACAAGTTTTCTCAAAACTCCCAAATAGGTCTTGTGGGCTCCTCTTGAATAAATTGAGAGGAAAATACTTTTTATAAAGGGGAAAACATCTTCTATTTTATTTACCACAGTTAATTTTTTTAAAAGTGAACCATTTCGAGACTTTTATATCCTCCTCCTCAGATCCAAATATTTAATGTTGTTGGGTCTTTTGAGTTGTTGAGTTTAAGGATGAGCTTTTAAAATCTTGAAACCGACCACCACGAAAAACTAATTAACTGTAAGGAATGAAAGACGTAGTCCACTTTATAAAAAATGTTTTCATTTCAATGTAATTAATATCCAGAATATATAATTGTTAATTCTGCTATTTCTTAGAAGATCATCTGTAATACTTTATTTGAAGAATGATTTTTATGATAGAAAGTTAGCAAGCATAACTGGAATTATTCTAATGTATTTTATGTTTATTAATTCATGTGTTGAAATTAGGGTAGAATCTACGAATTTAAATTCTTCTACGGCTACCATATTCAAATTGGAAAAGTCCTTATATATCAGATGCGTCCAGTTTAGATTAATTGGTTTTAATTCATTTAGATAAAGAACTGTTGACGAGAATAGTAAGTTGAAGTAACGTTCCTGAGAAATTTTTGAATATTTTCATTTGTACTATTAATTAAAGTTGAATTATAAAAGTTTTCAATTGTTCTGTACCTAGATATATCACTAAGATTGATTTCTGTTCTTCCTTTTTCTCCATAATATTTTATTGATACTAGAGGGTTTGTAGCCATTTATTTTTATTAACTTAGATGAGTCTTATTTTACCTGTATGAATAGGTTAGTGATAAATAGAAAAACATCATGTTTGTCCTTCAAGCGTGTAAAAGTGAAGGCTAAGATATTCATATTTTCTCTGAAAAATATACAATCGTTACCATTCAAAGACCAGCCTGGAAGTTTCAAAAATACTTACAACTAATTCCTCAAATCGTTCAATTATGTGCTTAGTAAAGTATAAATAATTTTTTCAGAAAATTCAATTTGAGTTTGCGAAGAAAACAGGATAAAACAAACCTTTTAAAGACAAGATTTCTTAATTCGTTCTTAATGAGACTGATTTCATGCTCAGTAAAGTAGATCTTTATTCAATGAACGATATATTCAGAAGGATTCCCGAAATAAATGTTTCAGCTACTGACAAAGTTCGAGAATGAAAACTAATCAAGTCCAAAGCAGCATATTGACATAATAATCGACAGTTTCATTTCAAAATTTCCATTTTGTACTGTTGAGTATATCAAGATCTGTTTTCAGATTTTCTGTTTCGGTACGTCAAAAATCGTACCTTCTACTAAATGAATTGTGGCTAAATTGAAAGCAATTCCCATAGAATATCAAGTAAACCCATCAATCGATGAAGACGAAGGAGATTAAAACATTTGAAAATAGTATTTGACAAAAAATGACTTGTCCGTTATTACTTATAAACTTAAATAATCAAATGCTGTAATCAGACTTTAGTTCTTTTTCTTATCAGATACTTCTATGCATCTACCAACGTAATTTGTTGTGTGTTAAGTAAACTCTGTTTTCTCTCTAAATTTGACAAAGTAATTATTAAGTATATACTGCAAAATGATGGGTTGTACTTAATTTTTCGAGTCCCAAAATTTTCATTTAACTGCATTTCTGAGGAATTCAATACAGAGTCTTCAACACAAACCTATAAATTTGAGCTGAATATCAAACAAATATATTATTATAGCTTCTGAAAACAAATAAAAATATAATATTTTAGATGAGTGGTTAAACTGATCAATCATTTGCGAATGAACAAACTAAAGACTAATTGTACTCGATTCTACTTTCAGATAAACTGACCTGGTTGAATAAAGATGACACAACTCCAGTGAAGAAACAATCCATAATAACCTGAACTAAATACAATTAGTTTTATATTTTCGAAATGTGCGCTTCCGAATTTCTGTATAATTTCATAGCAATATATGTTAGTTCTTGAATTTCTAATATTCAACCGATTTAGATAAAAGAGGTTTGTTGTAATTTCATAGTTTTTTTTATGAACTTCATCCAGAGAATTAAGTTTCATTAAAAACATCAGACTCTTCAAATATGCTGAAAATTTACGTTTTGCGAATAGCTTTTATGTTTTCATTACTCATTAGATTGTAATGTGTCATCTATCAGAACACGTGCTCAAGTCTAGTGGCAAACTGGAAAATTAACATTTGTTTTCATCTATTGTATCAGTTTTCATAACATCTACACCAGAATAACCAAATTCCTTTCAACTTACCTTCTGAAACTACATTTTATATTCAATTTTTTTCAAAACCACTAGAAACTTAGTATATTTCGCTATATTAGGAAAGTGACGGAAGTTTGGCAGCACTGCATACTCATTTAATTTTGTGAGTTGGCATGCGCATTCATAGTACCGAAGTGAAGTAATGTCACATAGCGTTCATGATTCGTTATCTACTACTGCCCTATGACAGATATTCAAAATAACTTTGTTTGGTTCAACAAAAAATTTATTAGCAGCTTTATATTCATATTTTACATGTATGATTACTTGTAATCAGAATTACCAATTAAAAAGTCCATTTCAAATTCATTCTGAATGAAAACCATTGATTTTCCGTTTAGCATTTTTCTTGGAAACCAAAAGGTTAGGACTGAGTAGTATCCTTTATATGATTTTAATTTATAATAGTTTAGGATGTATAGGTACATAAGTCATTTTGAAGCATTTATAATATCCAATTTGCTTTGCTCAAAAAAAAATCATGTACGTAATGAATTTATTATTCCAAATGGCTTTTTCAGTGTAATGGATAGTTAACACCTAGAAATTGTATATGACTATGGCCATAAACTAATAATAGTCATTTACGTGACTTGATGGTAAAGTAGTACTTTACAGGTGAACATACAGCTTTCAGAATGAGCACTTTCTCTGCTTCATATAAAATGTTTTATGAAGCCGTTAAGAACCTGACAATAACAGATACCACAACCTAAATATTTTATGATTCTGAATTTATTTAACACACTTGTTACTAATTTTTATTTTGAAAGTGAAGTAACGCAAAGGACAATTAGGTTTTGAACGTCAACTTCTAATTGATTAAGGAATATGAGATTCGATTCTTCATGTTATAAATTTTTTTCCATACAAGTGTGATGATTATTAGCAATAACAGGCTTGGTGAATCTGAAAAAAACTCGATTTTATTAAAAAGTTTACGCTTCGCCACGACACAAAACTTTTGAAATATTGAAATAAATAAATTTCAATATTTCAAAAGTTTTGAAAATGCCACGAATGTCGTGGCGAATTGTAAACTTTTCAATAAAATTGAGTTTTTTTGAGATTCACCAAGCCTGTTTTTGCAAATAATTATCAAAAAGTTAAAAATAGTTCACAAGCAACAACAATTTAAATAAATATATATATATATATATATATATATATATATATATATATATATATATATATATACATATACGCCAGTAATGTCCTAGTACTTGATTTTATTGCCACGAACGTGTTTCGATAACACGAAGAATTCTGCTTTCTATTCATTTGCTGCATAAAGGATAAAATTGGAGCGCTGTTACTGGCGGTGTGTAATTGTTGCATTACATCGATTTCATGTGGCAACTTTACTCTTGCTTAGCGAATATAGTAACCACCTTCGGGTGTCAGGACGTACGAGTTCACGTTGCCGAAATGTTTTCTTCTATCTGTAAGATGTGGTTCATTTGTTTCCGACTAGTGGCGCTGTGTCATATTTATATGCCATATAGTCACTGGAAGGAAAATATAACGCCGTTAGAAATATTTGGTTGGTTATCACTTTCGATGGATGGATGATACTGATGAGCCCCAAATAAGGGCGAAACAGACTGTCTATCATTTCCATTGATTGTGATAAACAACTTAATGTTTCTAACATACACCGTCCAAGGTATATGGAGGCATTTCGATGTTTCGTGAACTCGTATAACCAGCTCCGCTAGGAGGTTTGTTTGATTAGTTTCAAATAAATGTCCTAGTACTTGATTTTATTGCCACGAACGTGTTTCGATAACACGAAGAATTCTGCTTTCTATATATATATATATATATATATATATATATATATATATATATATATATATATATATATATATATATATATGTGTGTATATATAAATTTAATAAAAGAAACTTTCTTGTCTTCAAATTCCCAAAATTATATTAATCAATGTACAACCGGTTTCGTTGTTTCAGAACAACATCTTCAGGTACAATATAATATCTACACTAATGAGCGATAGTCTGAAATACAAAGAATTTCATTTGAAAATTGTAATTCAGTCAACATTGGTAAGAACGAAAGACGAAAAAAATTTTTAAAAATTTTTCACAAACATTTCTTGTACTTATGTGAGAAAAAATTTTTTTTTATTTGTTTCGTCTTTCGTCCTTACCAATGTTGACTCAATTACAATTTTTAATTGAAATTCTTTGTATTTTAGACTATCTCTTTTTAGTGTAGAAATTATATTGTACCTGAAGATGTTGTTCTGAAACAACGAAACCGGTTGTACATTGATTAATATAATTTTGGGAATTTGAAGAAAAGAAAGTTTCTTTTGATAAATCCATCTTACTACCCAAATTTGAACAATCTACAAACATTATATATAAATAAATATATATATATATATATATATATATATTAATATAAATATATATATATATATATATATATATATATATATATATATATATAAAAATCCTATCTAGGACCTGACAGTTACAGCTATTCAACAATCATCAACTTTAACTGTTGCAAAATATCGGGCGATACCAACATAATTTAATTACATGCCATTTTCAGCTGCTATACCGAACAGTGTTCTCATGTACCACTAAAAAATTGAAATGACCTAGAATACGAAGGCGTAAACCATAAGCATTGCGCTGTTTGCTTTGATTTATTAGCTGGTAGCTCCCCCTTATGGAGCATTTCCAACATTGGAAAATTAAATTTTATCGCAAGAGCTAACTACTTTGATGTCACGTTCGCTGCCCATGTCACAGTCTGTTCGAATTCGGAGTTATATCAGCGCCGTTCGTGTTTTTGTCAGAAAGAGTTTATGACGTATGGAACACAACGTGGGAAGTAATGGATTACATTAGGCAAACCGCACCTGAATAAAGCAGATGAAATGTGTGATTCACACAGTCAACTGCTGCTATATTAGACCAGGATAGAAGCCTTTAAAAATGATAAAAAATGAAAAAAAATAATAGTAGGACGAAAGTCATTGGAAAAGGAGGAGAATATAATAAAAATGACAGAAAAAACAATTTACGGGCGATCTGAGGTCGGGAAGGGAAAGGGGGTGAGTGTTTAAGGGTAAAAAACGATTTATCTCGATTTCCGGCAGAACTACAAGTCCTATGGAAAAAAGTAAAATGGCAGAGTGGTAGGTCATAAAAATATCTACAACTTTTGTATTTACACTTTTTTCTTATAACATAAAAATTTATGTTAAAAATTCAAAAAACCAGGTTTTTGGTTTTTCAATTTTATCTTTTACAGATCAAAAAATTTCCAACGAAATTTGGTGAAAACTTACCTTTTTATGTCCCAAATACACTGTAATTTATTTGATTTGAAATATTCATTTTTTCACCTTATTTTGACTCAACATCGAAAAGGCACCCTAATTTTCAATCGAAAAGTCTTCCGTCAAAATATCAGCTTTTTTCAAAAAGTTGTTGTTCTTTATGTTCGCTGAAATCTCTACTTTGCGATGGTGTGTACATTACTATGGTAAATGTTCTCAGAAAATGCAAAAAATCGAAAAAACTTGAATTCGAAATTTTAATTTGGCACGAAAATGAAACGGTGGAAGAGATCATGAATAAATATTTGCGCTATGTAGGAAAACATTACGCAGCAAGCAGCTGTATTGTTTCAGATGGGTACCTCGAAATTAAGAAATCAGCAGTTAGTTCAACTAAAAGAGGAGAACATAGTCTTGGAAAAACCTCAGACATTATTCCAGAGTTCGATTATCAAAATCATACAAAAATACCATTTTTGCAAGAAAAATTGTTATCTAATGAGAAAAACAGGGACAAAATAATAAAAACGTTAATGGAAAGATTACAGTCACAAGGATTTTCCTGTTAACAAGTAGAAGAAGATGCTGATGCTAATATAATTTAAATAATCGAACTATGGAATATTGTCTGAGGTTTTTCTACGACTGCATTCTCCTCTTTTAGTTGAATTAACTGCTGGTACTGTTAACTGCTGTAACAGTAACTGATTTTTCAATTTCGAGGTACCCATCAAGAACAATATAGCTGTGTAATGTTTTCCTACATTTCATTTTTCTGCCAAATTAAAATTTCGAATTCGGGTGTTTTTCGAGGTTTTGCATTTTCTGAGAATATTTACTATAGTAATATATACGCCATCGGAAAGTAAAGATTTCAGCGAACATAAAGAACACAAACTTTTTGAAAAAAGCTGATTTGACAGGAGAATTTTCGATTAAAAAATAGGGTGCTTTTTCGATGTTGAGTCAAAATAAGGTGAAAAAATGAATATTTCAAATCAAATAAATTACAGTGTATTTGGGACATAAAAGGGCAAGTTTTCACCAAATTTCGTTCAAACAAATTTTTTTCGGTAAAAGATGAAAATAAAAAACCAAAAACATAGAATTTTTCACATAAATTTTGAGGTTATGTGGAAAAAGTGTGAATATAGAAGTTGTAGATCTTTTCATTACCTACAATTTTGCCCTTTGATTTTTTTCCATAGGAATAGTTTTGCCGGAAATCGGGATAAACCGTTATTTTTCCTTTCATTTTTATTAAATTCTCCTTACTTTCTAATGGGTTTCAACCTACTATTATTTTTTTCGTTCCCAAAATTATCGACCCTGGTGTATATCTCATTAAAACAATGGTTAATGAAAACAATTCACACATTTCTTAAATAAAATACGCATGACGTACGTTTCGGTGAAACTTTACCTTCTTCAGATGCTAAAAATAAACTGAATATTTTTCTCTGTTATATCGAATACAAGAAATAAATGGATTACAAATTGTGAGGAAAGGGTAAATAAGAGGATGGTTACAAATAATTATTAGAATAGGTAAAACCAATTCTGAACTGCAGTCAGGTAGTTCGGTAATTTTAAAAAGATTGAGAAGGGGGCTTGAAGTATGATTGATTTGGCTATTCAATAAGAGACCAGAATGCTTGTATTTATATATCTGTAATGATTATAAATAATTGAGTTTAATTCCCTTACTTTCAGCATTTAATATTCTAAAATCAAATTAGAATGTGTGATTTTCTTGAATTAAATGGTTTGCATATTGTGAATTCGACTTTTGATTAACAAAGGTACGTTTGTGTTCTGAAATTCTAGTTTGAAAACTTCTGAAAGTTCTACCAATATGAAACTTATCACAATCAGTAATCAATAAAAAAGGAAAAACCCATTATAAACGGCTAGTCAGGTATAGTTCGGTGATAAAAATCCATTTTATTTATTTTCTACAACTCTATTTATAGTAAGCATTGAGCTCCAGTTGAAACTTAAATTTTTTTCATTTGAATTCAAATGGTATATTTCTGATTCATAATGCAAATTTTTCGAACTGAAAATATTCGTACCTTGAAAATCGTTTCCCTCTGCATACTATAATTAAAACGGAAATACTTTGTTCCTATAGCGGCTTTTCATGAGATTGAAAAAGTGCAAAGTTTCGCCTTTGTCGTTTGAAATTACCTCAGTAGAATGCAGAACAAAAGATTTTTCTTTTTCAAATATGCATATAATTATCCAAATAAGATCCGTTATCTATTATTCAATTTCTTCATTAGTTTCAAAATGAAAAAGTTTCCCATATGGTGCAAACTTTTCAAAACTCACTGTATATATATATATATATATATATATATATATATATATATATATAAAATATATATAGATATATATATATATATATATATATATATATATATATATATATATATATATATATATATATATATATATATATATATATATATATATATATATATATATATATACTAGCTGACCCGGCAAACGTTGTTCTGCCATATAAATTATTTTAATCTATCTTTTTATCATTTCATCTATCTGCAGATGTATATCTATCTATCTAACTATCTATCTATCTATCTATCTAGATAGTTATCTATCTTTCTATCTATCTATCAATCTATCTGACCCGGCAAACGTTGTTCTGTCATATAAATTATTCATATCTATCTTTCTATCTTTTCATCTATCTGCTGATGTATATCTACCTATCTAAGTATCTATCTATCTATCTATCTATCTATCTATCTAAGTATCTATCTATCATTATATCTATCTATCTATCAATCTATCTGACCCGGCAAACATTGTTTAAATTATTAAAATGTCTATTAAAAATATGGGTTGTTGATAGAAGGGTGAGCTGTATGTATTTTTCAATGCAACATCATAAAAAAATAAAATAAAAAAATAAAATAAAAAAATAAAATAAAAAAATTTATAAAAATATTTGGGGTGCACTCTAATCATTAGGGATATGAAAAATATATTATGACCTATTTTCAGACCGACTATTATTATTATTATATTGCCATCTTGCAACCCTATTGCGGATCTGTGCATAAAATAAAAAAAATTAAAATAGCGATGGAAAAATAGGTTTTGATCGTAGAAGGGTAAAAAAATTGAGAGTAATATGAATTTTTTCATAAGTCATGACAAAAAAATAAAAATCTTGCCAAAATTTTTTTATAACTAACAAATAAAAAATAGAGGTTAATCGTAGAGGAGTGAAAAATTAGGGTTGTATGTATTTTTGAATGTCGTATCATAAAAAAAATGGAACAGAATTTTTTTTTTTGAGAAATTAAATAAAAAATTGAGGGGTGGACCAATCTCAACATTCGGGGGGAAAAATAGATTTTGTCCGATTCTTAGAGCTAACCGATATGCACACAAAATTTCATGAGAATCGGTCGAGCCATTTCGGAGAAGTTTAACAAATAAAAAATAGGGGTTGATCGTAGAGGGGTGAAAATTCAGGGTTGTATGTATTTTTGAATGCTGTATTATGAAAAATAGAAAGAAATCTTTGTCTGAAAAATAAAAATTATAGGGTGGACCACCCTTAACATTCAGGGGGATGAAAAATAGATGTTGGCCGATTCTCAGACATACCCCATATTCACACAAAATTTCATAAGAATCTGTCGAGCCATTTGGGAAGAGTTCAACTTCTAACACCGTGACACGAGAATTTTATATATTATATATATATATATATATATATATATATATATATATATATATATATATATATATATATATATATATATATATATATATATATATATATATATATATATATATATATATATATATATATATATATATATATATATATATATATATATATATATATATATACATGATGAAGAATTCCCCACTTCAGAATCATACATAATCTGCGATATAAAAATAATTCTAACATGAGAGTCCTCGGTAGCCCAGCGGGGTAAGATGTATCGCTTGTAAATTGCTCTTGGGTGTCGTGTATGTATGAAATTTAGTGGTGTTAAAATTTGATCTGTTAAGTAATGACTTAGATTCAGGCCCATTGGCCGTTCGAAACCGGCGAAAAACTATAGGTACCTTGAGTTGATAAAAAAAAAGTCTAACATGAACATGAAATCTCCTTAAATATTTCTATACTTGAATGAAAAAATATTCCATACTTTTGAATTCACATATTGCATTTATTCGTCTCTGAAGCTAAACATTGCGTTGAATGGATTCGTCTTTGTCACTCTTACATAACGTTTTATTATTTTGACGCCTAGCTTCTCTGTCTAGAGTGTAACAAGAAATTATTCTATTTTTCACTTGTACGTATATTATTTGTTGATTTTACCTTAGATACGGTTGCTATAAATACACTCATTACGCCCCAGGGCCTAACGAGCGGGCATTATGGTTCATAACGCCCGCTCATTGTACGAGGAGAAATGAAGCAATTTCCATTGATTAAATACTTCATAATCCTTGTCCTATATGACTCTGGATTTCTCCGACAATGAATTATTCACAGCTTTGGCTGCATTTTCTATGATATTCTTAGGTGAATTCATTTTTATTTCCATTATTTCTATAAGACTACACAAAGAAAACAGCAATGACATTTACTAAATATGATGACAAAAATATTCACAAACGTCAAAATATCAACAATTGACATGCCTACTATGAGAAGGAAAATGAAAAGTATAGGAGCAATTAACCGATTTTAAAATCGATTTTTCATTACAATAAAATAATTTTTCGTGAAAAATAAAATCTTTTATGCACCACGTGCTTTACTAGATCCTAACGCTCATCGGGCAACATTCGGCCCGAAGGCCTCTGGCCCGATGGGCGTTAGGATCTATATAACGAACGCACTTGGTACATAAATAACTATTTCAGTGTTCATTCAATTGAAGCAGATACTCTTATTTAATACTTGGCATATAAATTTAATGCTTTCCACAAATTTTTGATTAAAATTATTCTCGCATGAAGTTACCGTCTAATATTAATCAAAAGTAACTCGTTTCAGCTATTTATTAACCTTAAATACACCCCAACGAGTGATGTCGTTTACATAGTAATAATTCTCCGCGAATTTACCTACGTCGACTGGATCTATTAAGTGTTGTCGCAAAAGCGTAATTAAGGCAAGCTGAATTATTAGAGAGGACTGAGTTTTCTGGTCCTCAAGGCGCTTCAGCCGTCTTCATTTTATTAAATACATGAATCAGCTGAGGACTGAACCTTGCATCTCCAAAACCAGAATATTATGGCACCAATTAAAACTGCAAATACGGTTTCAGAAGCATTCATGCATTCTTAAATCATTCTAATTAGAGATTATTCTCCAGTGTCATTTTTCGAGTGTTATATTGGAGGTAGAACATTATATTTCTCACGGTATCTGGATTTTTTATAATTAACTAATCAATAATTAATGCACAAAGGGATTCGTTAACGATGAGAAAAAGACTTTCCGAGAATATCAAAGAGTTAGTTGAAGAGCGAAATAGACTGTCCAGCATTTCCATCGTGTTTGACACATCGATGTCGAATTTCCTAACATTCTTCCTTGAAGGATGACTGGGAATTCAATGTCGTCGAGTCTCATGGATCTAGCTCCGTTGGAGGGTTAGCTATATGAGTCTCGACTCCAACGACATCCCCACCCAATTCATCGGTGGTGAATATTAGAAACACCGAGATGGTCACCACAAACGAAATAATCAATAGGTGGATTTTGAAGAGAAGCACCCAATAAGTCGGAAACAGCAGTGTTATCTTTATCAAAATTTTTAGAGAAAACAAATGCTAAATTGTGCTTGGAAACACTTGTTGGAGATACCAGCCATATAAATGATGAGACTTAAGTTTGGCTATTCATCTATGGAGTTATTTTACGTTGATGATATGGTTAAAATTTTTCTCCCCTAATCACTGTATTATTATCACTTATAAATAGGTTTGTCAAATAATTGTATCACTTTTATCTAGGTTGACCTTAGATTGTAGATGACATTTACATCCACAATTAGCCTTGTCAGACTCATCTAGAGTTCTAATAATTTTTATATTTAATACTTTCTGTAACATGAACTGACTCCATGTGATAGCAGTAAACTTTCGTTTACAAATTAGTTTGTAATATTGTGAAACAACATTACCAACAGAACACATATTTTCATTCTACTATAAGACATATATTTTTCTAGTTTGTGTGTCTAATTTTTTTTTTAAATTACTCAAACTATATAGGAATTTTCACAGTAAAACTTACTTCAAGTATCACTGTATTGAGAACTCCTTCAGATATAGGATAAAAGTACGAATAGCTGAATTCTCCCTATTTTTTAATTTAATGCCTTCAGTCGGGAAGACACTCTAACTTTTATATTTCCCTGAAAGTTACATACTTGAATCGTCTGAACCTTCGTGGTTTCGAATTCTAAAAATCTCATTTCAATTTAGCGTAAAAGTTTCTGCTGGATGGAATTCTCGAAATTACAGTTCATTCAATTTAATGAAATCGTTTTTTTAATATTTGGAATAGGTATGTCGGTGAAATTAAATGATTTCTCTCCAATATCAGTACTTGAACGCTCAGATATGTTTCAGTTCTTATAATGGGATATATATATATATATATATATAAATATATATATATATATATATTATATATATATATATATATATATATATATATATATATATATATATATATATATATATATATATATATATATATATATATATATATATATATATAATTTATATATATATATATATATAATATATATATATATATATATATATATATATATATTATATATATATATATATATATATTTATATATATATATATATATATATTTTATATATATATATATATTTTTATATTTCTTACTTTTTTCTTTATATTATCTTTATTTCGACTTTTTTCATTTGTATTGTGAATACTTATTGGAATTAATAAATTGTATTTTATTGTTTTGTATTATTCATATATATATATATATATATATATATATATATATATATATATATATATATATATATATATATATATATTAGCTGACCCGGCAAACGTTGTTCTGCCATATAAATTATTTTTATCTATTCATCTATCTGCCGATGTATATCTACCTATCTAACTATATATCTATCTATCTATCTGTCTATCTATCTGCATATCAATCAATTTATCTGACCGGGCAAACGTTCTGCCAAATAAATTATTTTTAATTATCTTTCTATCTATTCATCTATTTGCCGATGTATATCTACCTATCTATCTATCTAGTTATCTATCTTTCTATCTATCTAACTATCTATCTATCAATCTATCTGACCCGGCAAAAATGTTAATCATTGTGAGTATGAAAAATATATTACGACCTATTCTCAAACCGACTATTGTTATTTTCGATTGCCATCTTGCAGCCCTATTGCGGATCTGTACAAATGATTGACAATAGAAAAATCTTATCCTTCCATTTAGCAATTGTTTTTTAAATTGATGTAAAGTTTTCCAAACTATCCTAATGATGATAAACTTCAATTTTCTTGAATCACTGAATATTACCCCAATTCGATAACTATAGATTCAACAATTATAAATTTCGAAATATATATATATATATATATATTATATATATATATATATATATATATATAATTATATATTATATATATATATATATATATATATATATATATATATATATATATATATATATATATATATATATATATATATATATATATATATATATATATATATATATATATATATATATATATATATATATATATATAAAAATATATATATATATATATATATATATATATATATATATTTATATATATACAGGGTCGCTGATATGTATGGAAACGGTCGATTATTTACTGAAGTAAAATAGCTAGCGAAAAATGTTAAGATACAAAAGTTTTATGGTTTTTTCAAAATCTATCACACTAAATAAAAATAAAGTACAAAGGGTCAGTCAAAAAGCACTGAAGAAATAAAATTGCTTTTTCGAGATATCGAATTTTGAAAATAACATTTTACTACTCTGAAATTTTTTAAAGAAAAACACAAGGTGTGTGGATATGATTACAATTCAATTGTAATATTTTCACAGAAAATAAAAAAGCATAATTGTTTAGGGTTGATAAAAATGCACGAAACAAATTGTTATGTTATAAACAACAAATTCTATTTAATAAGGTGCTCAAAGTGTTGACCATTTACCTCCTGACAGTAATGAACTCGCTTAACAAAATTTTGTAGTGAATTTAAAATCATGTGAAGAGGAATCGTATGCCTTATTCTTTCTTGCAACTCTTAGAAATTTGGCGGCCTATTTTTGTAGACTACATTTACTGTCAGGAGGTAAATGGTAAACACTTCGAGCACCTTATTAAATAGAATTTGTTGTTTATTACCAACTTGTTTCGTGCATTTTTATCAACCCTGAACAATTATGCTTTTTTATTTTCTGTAAAAATATTATAATTAAATTTTAATTTTGTGCTTTTTCTTTGATAAATTTGAGAGTAGTAAAATGATATTTTCAAAATTCGATATCTCGAAAATGGTTGAATTTAGAAAATGATGTGCTATGTGAATTTTGTTCAGAATTTTGAGCAAAATTTAAATATGGTATAACATATAGGTTGTTCTATTGAAGAAAAAGCAATTTTATTTCTCCAGTACTTTTTGACTGACCCTGTATACTTAATTTTTATTTGGTGTGATATATTTTGAAAAACCCTAAAACTTTTGTATTCAAACATTTTTCGCTAGCTATGTTACTTTAGTAAATATTCGACCGTTTCCATACATATCAGCGACCCTGTATATATATATATATATATATATATATATATATATATATATATATATATATATATATATATATATATATATATATATATATATATATATATATATATATATATATATATATATATATATATATATATATATATATATATATATATATATATATATATACATATATATATATATATACATATATATATATATATATATATATATATATATATCTGTTAAGTATAAATGAAATGTGTTGAAAGAAATCTTAAATTCACTGACAAAAATTTTTTTCGTAGCACAAAAGACGTTATTATATGTATTATTATGGTATTAATATTGATTGCTGCGAATTTTATACTAAATCACATATTGCGTTGAATATCATAAAAATTTTTTCAAATCAAAGTATATAACTATCAAAAAAATGGTCTAGCAACGTCTTTATGGAAGGCAGATCAATGCCTTTGATGTGAAGTGCTATAATTATCAATTATATGAGTAGATTTCGTGGAGTTTTCAATATTTGGACCATTAAGCTCCCCTACGTTCGAAATGTTTTAAACCAATTGAATCTTTGGCAATAAAGGCGCAACCCTGCCATCTCATTAACAGCGGCAGAGTTCCCAACAAACTTTGCTTCATTTAAGTTTATACGAAATTTTCTTGCTTTTCTCCGTACCTGATGTTTCAGCTGGTGAGTATTTTCTTTATTCGATGTTCAATCATGTGAACTGTTTCAATTCAAAGACTCCTCTCAATTAAAGTAAGCTATCGGCACTCAATAAAATGTTTGTTGATGATAAAAAGTTAAATCGTTTTGTTTTCTCAAAGTTTTGTTCAACAACAGATGTTCATTCAATTTACAGTAGAAGAACAAACAAAGACTCCATGAAATTCATCAAAAGAAAATATTCCTTCATTACGTGAATGTAAAGCTACAGTTCCTCCGGAGGAACATTTTTGTTGCTGTTTCGTGTTTCCGAAAATGTTCCAAAATGTTCCTCAAAATTTCTTTATTTTTCGGCAAAAAATGTTGACTGTTTTTACTTGTCACCCTTCAACCAACGATTCCACTGGAGGAACATTTTTGTTGCTGTTGCTTGTTTCCGTAAATGTTTCAAAGTGCTTCTTGAAATTTCTTTATTTTTCGGCAACAAATATTGACTGTTCCTACTTGTCGCTAGTTTCCATTTTGAGCGGTAAACTTCAGAAGAAAATAGGAATCATTTGTAAAAAAATCCGTGTTGCTATCCCAGTTTGTTGCTGTTGCTTGTTTCAATAAATGTACCAAAATGTTTCTAAATATTCCTTTAAGTTTCTTCATGTTTCGGCAACAAATGTTGATTGTTTGTACTAAATAATAAGCAACTATAAACAATTTTAGTTGCTTGAGTGGAAACAAGAAATTGACGTATGTTGCCATAAGTTTCTACCCTTGGCAACAAGGAGAAACATTCAGCAACAGAATTTTCCTCCGGTGGAACTGTAGCTTTATATCTTCGTTTTGATTAGATCAATCAAGAATTTATAGTTTCAAAATTATTACAAACTTTTACTTTATAAAAATTTTATTGAAATATTGTTTTCAT
The DNA here is from genome assembly GCA_030704885.1 of Cynegetis impunctata. Taxonomy (NCBI): domain Eukaryota; kingdom Metazoa; phylum Arthropoda; class Insecta; order Coleoptera; family Coccinellidae; genus Cynegetis; species Cynegetis impunctata. Next base: position 326,342 of record JARQZK010000062.1, on the reverse strand, counting down.
TATACATGCTCATTAATGAAGTTCATCATATTGTTTTATTATATAAAAATTCATATGCTCAAGGTTAAACCTAAAAAAAATTTGGTGTGATTTTGTTTTATCATTACTTTTAGTGCTATATGAGAAATCGTGATTGTGATCATGCTAAAAATTAAAATATGTGCTATTTGCACGAATTTTTATTATTCGTTTCGAAGAAAAAAAATTATATGGAAGATAAAACAAACACAATCACGTTCTATTTCAACATTATCTTTCACAGCATGCCGACAAGCATCTGCTGCTGTAAGGTTTTCGAGGAAGCTCCATATGATTGGTCAATCATCGATTACAAAACGAATTAGTAGATAAAATCGTCTGCTTGAATCTCGAAACTGTGCGAGTATGCGAGTGTGCTTGTGACGACTCAAAGAGAAGTTATTTTGTTAAACTCACGATCTTCTCATTATTCCAATGAAAATTTTCTCCTGTTCACGTAAACGCTATTTAAAATTTCAAAAAACTGAAGAATTTAAATTTTTTGATAGATATTGATTGAATCAGAGTGGTTTTCATACAAAATCTGGCAAATTTTCATAATATACCAAATAAAAGTCAGTTTCCTCTATAATGTTTCCAGTTTTGAACAAAACATTCAACCATATTTTCCAATATACAGTAAAATGAGATATCACAAAGAATTTCAATCTCACTGTTTACTCTTGAGATCTCAAATTTGTTCAACTTGCCATCAATATCAACAAAATATAACATATCGATATAAAGTTTCAAATAACTCGCATGTAAAAAATCACAATGTTTGTATTTTTTTAACATATATACCTAAAGCCCGAATTCCCAGGACAACCAGCGAGAATAGAGAATGCCAAAAGTTATGTAGGACCGTCCAATGCAAAGTTTATACACTGACAGTTTGAAATATAACTCCTCTGAAGAGCAATAGCCTCCACTGACGTACTTTATACATACAAAATAACTCAGTTTTAAACTGAAAATAAATTAGATTGCTAGAAATTCTGTTCGATAAATCCTCAGAAAAAATACATTGAACATATTACACTGAAGAATTTTTTTTTATTTATTTTTTTATTATTTCAAACTGAGGAGAGTTAGTTTTTTTTTATTTCTTTGTAAAGTTAAGAAAATTTGATTATGATCAATGTATGGAACATGAGAACTATTAATTTGCAAATAAAATTGAATAAAGTAAACAGCAGAATAACAGTTTGTTATTTTATATTCAGAGCTAATCAGCGTTCTTCATATATTGGCGACAATGTGCTCATCACTATGTTTAAACACAGAACTTCAAAGTTTTGTAGTGGTTAATAAAACGCCGAAGTCTAATTTCTTTCGGATTGGATTTGTACAATTTTATTCTTAAAGTTAGTCATTATTTAAGATAATTGTATTTCATTACTGGGTAATCTACAGAGATAACAAGACCACTGGGATAGATAGTGAAACACATGCGAAATACTCGTTTGTTTCCCACTATCCTCGCAGGAAAAAAAACTCATTCATTTATAAATATTTTTTGTTTGAAGATACCGCCACCCTAGTGGATCCTTCTGAATGAGCCCGTTTCTTTGAGCAATCCTACATTCGGTTAGTAAAAATCCAATTATGAACATTCACAAATATCGCGGGAACGTGAAATTAATATGTATTTATAATTACTTAAATATTATAAATATATATATATATATATATATATATATATATATATATATATATATATATATATATATATATATATATATATATAGAATAAAGTATAAAGTTTAAAATGAAAAACACTTGGCTTATGTTTCACAATACAAAAAATATTTAGATACTGTATTTAGCAGTAACGAAAAGTCGACATGTTTCGAGTTATGAACTCATTATCAAGATTGACTACTGGAGAGTATTACATCCTAATTTATGAAACAGACAAAAGCAAAGGTGATACCTGAAAATCAATTTGTTCGTTTACAAGGGGTAATTGACTATTATGGGCGGAACTTATTTCGAGAATTTCAAGAAGGTCAAGGCGCTTCCCTTTGTTACCTGAATGTAACAATTTGGTTTTGTTGAAATCCAGGAAGTGATTGAATTTTATACAATGTTCAGAGAAGCCAGTGGTATTTTTGTTTTTTAAAATTGACTTTTTATGTTCTTCAACACGAATATTTATATTCCTTCCTGTCTGTCCAATATAGAAGGCACGACATTCGTCGCAAAATATTTTGTGAACACCACTGTTTTCTCCTATGTTAGATATTTCTTTATTATTGACCAAGAATGACTTCAAGTTTCTTTTATTTGTACAAATTGTTTCAACGTTATTTTTCGATAGTCTGTTACAAATTTTGCTACTCAAATTAGGCACATAATTTATAGAGAAGTATTTTTGTTCTTCATTAATAGTTTGCGTGGGGTATATTGAATGCAACAGATACTTTTTTTATATTGTGAAACATAAGCCAAGTGTTTTTTATTTTAAAGTTTATACTTTATTCTTTATGATGTTTCACCAAGTGATATGCGAGAATTCAATCTCAGTTATATATATATATATATATATATATATATATATATATATATATATATATATATATATATATATATATATATATATATATATATATATATATATATATATATATATATATATATATATATATATATATATATATATATATATATTATATATTATATAGTATATATTATATATTTACATACATATATATATATATATATATATATATTATTCAATGCCAAAGATATCACTTCAAAATTTGAAAGTTCAGGAGTTTATAAGTTGATTTGTCCTACATGTATAGGAGTGTGTATATAGGTTAGACTGGTCGATCGTTCAAGCCAAGATTATAGAACACCAACAATATTTTTTGAAAAATAAAACGGATTCAACGTTTTCAAATCATTGCCGTGAAATCCACCACCCGTTTCCACAAATAGATAAACTTTCAAATTATGCACAAATTACCAAAAGGAACCAAACTAACTTACTTAGAACCAAAAGAAATTTTTAAACTCAATTATAATGCAAAATATATCTTGCTGAACGACCAGATTGACTTGATGTATTCTCCTATATTTAGTGTATTCAAACAATAATGATTTTTCTAAGAACATTTTATTGTACCAATTTGGGAAATCCACTTCGATAAACCCTTTTTGATATATGTTCCTCTAGTCGGTTTAGGTACCTGCAATAATTCTTTCCCATCCGTAACGGCAAATCTATAATTATGTATTCGGTTCTCAACTCAATCTTCCCGATGATGGTCTAGTGACCGAAATTGCAATCGCAGAGTTATATTTTTCAAAGAATTTTTGTGATAATAAACGTAGTAAATTCAAGTTTTGTTTTTGTTCATAAATTTTAATATTTTAGTAGAATTGATAGTTTGACATAATGAAATGTTTCACTATTTATTTAGGTATAGTTATTGTTAAAAAAGTATATTCCTTGTGCTGAATGATAAGACAAATAATAAATTTAATTATTCAATTATTAGAGTAGGCTTTATTGAATTTTGTTTTTAATTTGAAATTTCTTGAATTGAAATTTATATTTATAATTTAAGAAATTGAAGAAAAACCGAAAGTAATCAAATCTACTGTAAACAAACTTGACGGTGCAGAACAATTTAAAAAATTATATAATACGTACTACTATTATAAAAGATTTTGAAAATGAAATCCATCTGCTTCAATAAACGAAAAGATATAAAGCCAATTATATTAATAATAAATTGATAAAGATAAAGGATATAAAATCTTAATTACTTAAAGAGTTTTTCTTTTCTTTTATTGCTAACTCCCCAATAAAGATAATATATATTACTAGCTGACCCAACAAACGTTGTTCTGCCATATAAATTATTTTTATCTATCTATCTTTCTATCTATTCTTCTATCTGCCGATGTATATCTACCTATCTATCTATCTATCTATCTAGTCATCTATCTATCTATCTATCTATCTATCTATCTATCTATCTATCTATCTATCTATCTATCTATCTATCTATCTATCTATCTATCTATCTATCTATCTATCTATCTATCTATCTATCTATCTATCTATCTATCTATCTATCTATCTATCTATCTATCTATCTATCTATCTATCTATCTATCTATCTATCTATCTATCTATCTATCTATCTATCTATCTATCTATCTATCTATCTATCTATCTATCTATCTATCTATCTATCTATCTATCTATCTATATATCTATCTATATATCTATCTATATATCTATCTATATATCTATCTGACCCGGCAAACGTTGTTTAAATTATTAAAATGGCTATTGAAAAATATGAGTTGTTGATAGAAGGGTGAAAATTTAGAGTTTGTATTTTTCAAAGCAACATCATAAAAAAAATTAATATAAAAAATTTTGTTCAAAAAATTCAAAAAGTGTTAATCATTAGATGTATGAAAAATTTATTACGACCTATTCTCAAACCGATTATTGTTATTTTCGATTGCCATCTTGCAGCCCTATTGCGGATCGATGTATAAAATAAAGAAAAATGAAAATCGCGATGCAAAAAAAGGGGTTGATCGTAAAAGGGTAAACAATTGAGAGTAATATGAATTTTTCTATTCTAAGTAATGACAAAATAAAAATGACAATCTTGCCAAAAAAATTGAAGTTTATAATTAACGAGTAAAAAATAGGTGTTGATCGTAAAGGGGTGAAATTTAGGGTTGTATGTATTTTTGTATCATAAAAAAATAGAACAAGAATTTTGTATGAAAAATAAAAAAAAAATTGAGGGGTGGACCTTCCTTGACATTTAGGGGGATGAAAAATAGATTTTGTCGGATTCTCAGACCTAACCGATATGCACACAAAATTTCATGAGAATCGGTCGAGTCATTCCGAAGGAGTTTAACAAATAAAAAATAGGGGTTGATCGTAGAGGGGTGGAAATTTAGGATAGTATGTATTTTCGAATGTTGTATCACAAAAAAATAGAAAAAAAAATTTTGTCTGAAAAATAAAAAGCAAATTTAAGGGGTGGACCACCCTTAATATTTAGGGGGATGCATAATAGCTGTTGGCCGATTCTCAGACCTACCCGATATGCACACAAAATTTCATGAGAATCGGCCGTTTCGGAGGAGTATGGTAACTAACATTGTGACACGAGAATTTTATATATTAGATATATATATATATATATATATATATATATATATATATATATATATATATATATATATATATATATATATATATTATATATATATATATATATATATATATATATATATATATATATATATATATATATATATATATATATATATATATATATATATATATATATATATATATATATATATATATATATATATATATATATATATATATATATCCACGTTTACTTCGTATTATAGTCAACATATTTAATACTCTACTCTCTTCTATTCAACGAAAGAGTTCATCGGCAGAACTGAAGTGCTTTGCTCCCTTATTTGTCGTCGTTTGAAGATTCAAACGCTGAATATGCTGATGTGGGAGAACCGTGAAATGAAACGCTCTGATATATTTCAATGAATATCTGGAGTTTGGATGAGAAATATACAGCTTTCAATTTATTCATATTTCTAGACGGGCTTAAATTTCAAACCACCAAATACGAAGACTTCCTTTCACGGAATTTCAAATGAGTATTGGATTGCTTCAGTGAAACGAAAATTTGGGATAGATGACATAAAAAAAATTAGAGAAGATGAACTTGAATGACGATCATATTTATATATCAATAACCGCCTTGATAATCAAAACGACTGATTCGATGGATAAAACATTGTGTTGACATTGCACTCTAGACACTTGGTGAATGAAAGATACGCTTGAAATTGTGTCCGGCATAACAGACACGACTGATATAGTAGACACGACTGACATGTCAAGTTGCTAGGCGTGCACATCAGCGGTATTTCTATATGCGTATTGTTTTTATTTTATTAATGAAGAATGAATTGTGATTATTTTGAACGCTACTAGGCGATAGAAAGCATCAAATATATTTTTCTACGACCGTGCGTTCTAACCCACTTTCACGCACGCATTTTAGTTTTGAAAGTGTCACTTTCCCGCACTAGTGCCGGAATGGAATAGCGGGGATTTTTCCCGCACGCTCTTATTAAAGAATAAACTGAATAATGATATGTCTCTATGCACCGAACGCCACCGACGACGTTACTATGGAAACGACATGTGAATTAACATAATATGTCATTAGTATCAAATTATTTGAATATATCAAATTTGATCTGTGTGTTGAAATCTAATCGATCTCCTATAAGCGCTTGTAGAAAAAATAATATATCAAATAAAATTATATTATATATTATATATATTACCTATATCAAATAAAATTCTCTGTACTACAAATGACTTAAAGCCGTCACCGTCATCGTTATCTTTATGCGACCTGCAACCGATTCCATCCTCATCGATGTGATCTACCTTCCAGTTGAAACCAAATAACTCCACTGGACCGGCAATTCTTACTAGTCTACAGAATGCAACAAATTGTGATTTCAATAATAATATTTAGAATAATTAGTAGTTTTTAGTTAAAGTTTTGTATATTATTATATTCGTTGGAATAAAATAATTTTTGAAATATGAGTTGGTATACTTTTTTGTATATACGGTCGTAGAAAAAATTATGTTCCTAACTCATGCGTGAAGTGTCTTTCCGCACTTGTTAGGAAAATAACTATTGTACGATGTCATCAGTTTCAACAATTAATAGTTCACGTGGTTGTGACTTGCTTGTTGTGGAAAAGTTTCAGTTTTGTAAACAGGACGTGTTGAAAAGTGGTGAAGTATGTTGGAGGTGCATAAAGAAAAATTTAAGACGTTTAGCCAAACTGTACACTATTGGTGCTGAATACACAGTTACTAGGAGTGAATTAATCCAGAACCACGAAATATTACAACTTTATGTAAAATGAAAGATTTTTACATGGATGGCACATTTTCTTATTGTACAAAATATTTTGGTCAGTTATTTACCATCCATGGACTGGAAAATGGGCATTATGTTTGTATTTTCTGTTGCCTGACAAGACCAGTGACACATATATGAGACTTTTTTTGTCGGTAAAATCTAAAAACTATTTAATATTGTTTTTGAACCGAAGGAGGTTTTTGTGGATTTTGAAATCGCAATTCATAACGCACTGAAAGTTGTCTTTCCCTAAACCAAACTAAATGTTTGTCGATGCCACTTGCATCAGGCGTGGTATAGAAAGATACAATCATTAGGCTTAACCCAAATGTATAAAGAAAAAATCTGCGAGGAAAGCAAATGGCTTACTCATACTTTCGGGCTAACTTATTTAGACCCCTCTGAAATTGAAGTTCATATTTGATCTCATGTCATACAAACCGGACCATAAACTTGTAGATAAATACGCAGACTATTTATTCGAAAACTAAATAGCACCAGAATCTCATTTTGCACCAAATATATAGGCATATGAAAACCCATCAATTAAACGAACCACAAATGCCTGCGAATCATTCCATTCGATTTTTAATTTTAGTTTTTATTCAACTCACCCTTCTATATTTATTTATATAGAAAAATTAAAAGATTGTCAGATCGATGCATATTTAAAACTAAAAAATTTACATATTCCATCAAAAACTAAAGACAAACAAGTAAAAAATAAATTAAAATTTATCGAAAACATGGTAAATATGCTTCGATCTGGCAATATTTCTAGAATTAATTTTATCAAATCTGTTTCACATCAAAATGTTTTCTAAAAGTTTATAGTGTACCTAAGTTATAGATGTCTACGTTATAGAAATAAGTTGATGTAATTAATTACGATTTAATTTTAACTTGACTTTTTTGTCTGGTGTAGTGCTTGTTTAAAATTTATATAGATAATTTCATTGAAATAAAGAAATATTTTAGTACAAAGCAATCTATATATATATATATATATATATATATATATATATATATATATATATATATATATATATATATATATATATATATATAATACAAGCCGAAAAATTGAATCCAGTCTACAGCAAAAACCATATTTTTCAAATTTCTGAAATTTGGTGAGAAGTTAAGTCTGATCATGTAGATTTCCACTAAGACGGGGTTTTTTGAAATTCCGCCGTTAAGGGGTTGAAAAAGGGTAAAACGTGTTTTTTGATGTTTCTCGCAAAATAATGGACTTAGCGATCCCGTTCTTCCACTAAAATGTTAAGTAAAATGAACTCTAGAAAGTAGTTTCTCAGTTTTTTGAAATTCCATCATTTAGGGGTGCAAAAGGGGTGAGTCTGTTTTTTTTATATTGGCTATTTCCGGCAAAATAATCGACTTAGCGATTCCGCTCTTCCTCTACAATGTTCCTTATAATTTTATTAAAAAACCGTTCTCTGCATTTTTTGATGTTGTATCATTTAGGGGTTGAAAGAGGGTGAAATGTGTTTTTCGTATATTGGCTATTTTTGGCTGATTCTCGCAAAAAAATGGACTTAGCGATCCCGCTCTTTCACGAAAATGTTAAGTAAAATTAACTTTAGAAAGTAGTTTCTCAGTTTTTTGAAATCCCATCATTTAGGGGTGAAAGAGGAGTGAGTCTGTTTTTTTTATTGGCTATTTCTGGCAAAATAATCGACTAAGCGATTTCATTCGGCCACTAAAATGCTCCTTATAATTATCTTGAAAAACCACTTTCTCCATTTTTTAAAATTCGATCATTCAGGGGTTGAACGGGGGTGGAATAAATTTTTGGTATATTGGCTATAAAGTGTATCTATAGAATTTTTGAAGTATAAAAATAATGATAAGTATTACGTACGATACGCAATATGTACGAAATTTAGAGCATACAAAAAAGTAAATCTTAAATATTTTATTTTATACAAACGTTGTAATCCTTTTTTTTTAAACACTATTTTGTATATGAATTATATTTTTTTTGTGCAGACCATTCTTCGAGTTTTCTACTAAACAATTTGTCATAATAGTGTGTTGAAATCACACAATCATTACACAATCATACACAATCATTGTCATAATAGTGTCATACTAGCAATAGTATCTTGGTATATAAAGGTGTTTACAGAACGATTCTGAGGGATTAAAAAAGTATGACACGGCCTATTGGCATCGTGGATTTAACACGACGCCACCCGGTGAGGTAAAGGCCGTAAAGGGTCAATATATAAATTTCTTCTCAATACGCGGTGAAAAGTCATAAGTCTGTCGACTGACATAATCACTACTGCGCCGCTGTCTGTACGCACGGTATTATGCCTATCGGTATGCTTTATCGAGAAATTTAGGAACGCGGAACGAGTGAATTCAGTAAAACTCGAAACAAAGCCAAGATTCATACGTATACATATATGGATACGCGGGCGAAGCCGCGACGGGACCCGCTAGTCTGTTATATTATTTCAACTAATATTTGCGGCCGAAAATGCCTATGAGATAAGGAAGCAACTTAAAACCTCCGGCCGAATTTACCTACCGGCTTTTAGTACCTGCCCTTTTTCCGGCCGAGATTCCATCCGCCCGTAAATTTTATAATGTCATTGTATTATTATAGATTAAGAATCATTTTGAAGTAGAGAATTGCTTATAATTTTTACAAATAATCAACTATCTATTCGTAGGAATACTCCGACACAAGAAATTTCTTAACATTGAAATCCGACAGTACTTCTATGTTGTTTGAGGCCTGATACATCAACTCCAGCATTTGCTAGAATAGTACATGAACTTTTTCTGAACGCATGTCCAATAAAGAAAATAGATATTGCAAATTCAGACAGATAACAATCTTCGAAAGCCAACTTTCTATCATATTTCTACCTACAACTGTTTGAACTTCTCAAAAATAAACGAGAGAAATTCATATAAAATATGCCCGGTGCACACGAATTGCGGTCGATTTTGCGAGAGTGACTGAATTGCGGTCAAAATTTTTGTGCCTACCTGAGGAGTCCTAATCTCCAACCGAACTGCGGTTAGAAACTTATTTAGGGGCAAGAGGGTAAATTGAAAGTAAAAATGTAAATTCTAATTTTTATAAAGATATATATAATATACAAAACATATATAAATTATGCAATACTACAGACGTACATCTACATGCATATACATCATAAAACTACTTCACTAAACTAACACATTTTACAAAATTATACCTACTAATATCTTTTTTATTGTACTGACATATTTTGTTGTTAATAAACTTTTGTTTATCTGATACATTTTTTCGCACAAATCTCGTTTTATTATCAATAACAGAATTTATTTTAATGCAAGTATCTGTTTGAATGCTTTTTAACGTTTCTATAAAAAGATTGATGTTGGGGTGCGGAGAACTGCAGGTTCTGCTAAATTTTGAATGGAAAGATTCACTTCCAGCATTTATCTTCCAGCAATTTGAATAATTTGAAGTAGCTGCTTTTCTGTTTTGATTTTCGAAAATTAGCAAGGGATTGCCAAGTTCGCACAACATATGTTGGAATTCCATACTGTCTCTATAAATTTAAGAGACAAACTAAAATGTTTTGGTGATTACCTTAAATTTATACGTCACCCCTTCCCTTTGAGACAGATTACCATTTTCCTTTTCTTTGAATTTTTGTCAACAACATCGTTAGGCCAATTATTACCATATTCCTGGTTAACCGCCTAATACATGATATGTATAGAGACGCGGGACGTAGGGCTTGACCGCAATTCAGTCGTCGAAAACAACCACCTAAGTACCCTTCTACCTGCTTCAAATTTTGACTGCAATTCGTGTGTCTCCAATATGCCAATACGGGGCAATTCATAAATTACTCAATAACGACTTTTTTTTTAACCCCCCCTACCCCATGTGAGGACCAATATTTTTAATTTAACATAAATCATAAATTTTTTTTAAGATAAAAGATAATGAATTTAGATTTTATTATTATTATATTGAGATTAAGAATAAGTTTATCAATATTACAGAGAGTAAAAAGAGTATGACAAAAAACACCATTTTTGCAACAGCATGAAAATTGAGCTGGATTTTCAGAACAGTGAAATGAATATTGTTTGAATGAAATTATTGTGACAGTTTTAATTGAAAATAATTGAATTGTTCAATGCTATTATTGCGTGATATCATAGAAAATAATTTTTCAAAAATAATTTAATTAAGACTACATAATTGAATACGGCAGAAATTTTAATTACTTTTTATGTAAAAGCTCCAAAATGTGCTTTAAATTTAAATTAAAAATGTGGATAAAAATAAACTTCAGTTGAAGATGGACATTCTTACTTGTAAATAATTACGTAAGAAAAGCTTTTACCTCCTCCAAAATGAGGTAGAGCATTTTCCCATTTCCTCTCAAATCCTTACGTAATTCATGAATGTCCCCTTATAGCTTTTCTAACAAGACAAAATTAGTTTTATCACACCACGATTCAAAAATTCTATAGGCATTTTCATATCTTTCACGAGATTTTTTTGGTACCAGTATTCCAGGCATTTTCTAAATCAATGTCTTCACTTCTATACATTTTATATTAACGGAATTCTTCAAATAAACGTTTGTAGTGACGTTTACCTAACACTAAATATCGTCTCTCAACTAACCGATTTATATATTAAAACAATAGTTAATAATAACAATTCAAAAATTTATTAAATGAAATAATATATTGTCTATTATTATGGGATCATAATTATTATTTACGGCAATTTGTTTGATTATATTTTTTTCGATGTTAAAAATGGCGTTTGAAAGTGAAATATTTACTAAACGATGTACCATACTATTGAAAGCAACTATTTTGTGTTAGAATGGATGTAGAGAAGTACTATGTATGACGCTATCAGTGTGTGATGGTTTGCGAAAAATTGAAAAATTATGTTTATCTACTCTTGTTATTTTCAAATCCAAATAGTTAATTGAGTTATTTTTTTCCATCTCTAAAGTGAATTTTATATTAGGGTGTAAAGTGTTAATGAATGTTTGAAAACAGTCAAATTGCCGAAGAGTACCAATGAAACAACAAATAATATCATCCACGTATCTAAACCAATAAACAATTTGTCGACTAACAGGATGACTCTGAATTAACTGTTCCAAATTATCCATGAATACTTCAGCCAACAAAGGGCTCACAGGGTTTCCCATAATTAAGTCTTCAGTACTTCTATAAATCTTATCATTTAAACTAAAATAGATATACTTCCAAAAGCGACAATATATCTGATTTTATGAGAGGATTAACAAGATTGCTCTATTAAGAAACATTTCTATTAGTGTTAAAGGAACCTTGGGTGGTATACTTGGAAAAAGATTAACTACATCCCAGGACATCAATTTAGAATTAAGTGGCAATTGAATATTTTCAATTTTATTGACTAAAACATAAGAGTTTTTGATTGAGAAATTTCAAAATTACCAAACTACCTGACTAGCAGTTCAGAATTGATTTTTCCTATTCTGATAATTATTTGTAACCATCCTCTCATTTACACTTTCTACCTAATTTGTCATCTCTTTATTCATTGTTTTCGATATAACGGAGAAACATAGTTAGTTTGCCTTTAGCATCTGAAGAAATTTCACCGAAACGTGCGTCATGCTTTATTCCATTTAATAATTGTGTAATTGTTATTATTGACCATTGTCTTAGTATGTTTATTAATTTACACCATGTATCGGCCCAATCAATCCAAAAAATTACCGATTTATAATCTCTTCAAAATAATAAATCAAGATAAAATTATATTCTTGACTGCCTATTACTGCAAAAATATCATAAGTATCACTAGCAGGAAGAATTTTAAAGTTCTCCGACAACATTGTAAACATCCCTCGATACTCAATATAACATTGGGAAACACATAGTTTCAAAATCTGTCTCACCGACGGGTATAAATTGATTTAACTTGACGACACGTATTATATCCTCTAAACAACTTAGTCCTGTTCCGTGACGCACCTAGCGTTCCTTAACGAGGACGTACAACGTGAATAGCATTAACCTAATCCAACCAAACTAATATCAATCCCAGAAATATATGACAAATGGGCTCACATACTGACGTCTCTAATAGAAGTCTGATGTAATGGAAGACTGCAGACACCTGCTTCTCCTGGTAATACGTCTTTAAAGGGAGCTTTGGGGCTGTTCTCGGCACCGCCAACATCCCCGATCCCGTAGCGAGCATTGGAGAAGGTACGTGATCACTTGAACTTCGACTGTTCGATTAGGGCCTGAGATGAATTCTAATAAGGCGACAAAGGGGATTATGAGTCTATTTCGGGCATTGAACATCGTGAAACTGTACAATTGTTTGATGTTGCATGAGAAGGCTGTGAGTGATAACCATCTACAAAGCGTTGAAGTGCTACTTATGCGATAATCAATAATGTATTAAAGGTGACAAATACGACGTGCAGAAATGAACATCTTTCAATCCAACTGATAACTTAGGGTATAGGTATATGAATTGATACTATTCTTTTGATTTTCACTAATAATCTATGTGACTATAATTTTATAATCGTTAAGTTTTTCACTAATTTATCTACAATTCCTTCTCTGATAACTTGCTTATTAAATGTGTATACTTTGCTTTTATCAGTAACGAATTTATTCATAAATACAAAATGGTTTTTTATTCATTACTGCTGATGACAGTTTATCAACTAAATCTGAAAATCTACTCTCTGAATAGACAAAAGTCCATCCAAGATATATAAATAACAAGAAAAAATGAATAGATATACACGCGAATGATGTTTTAGATTGAAATAAATTCCTTATTCACAATGCACAACAAATTCCTTATCCACATTTCACAATAAATTCCTTATCCACATTGCACAACAAAATCCTTGTCCTCAAAGTACAAAAAATTCCTTATTGATATTGCACAACAAATTTCTTATTGATATTGCACAACAAATTGCTTACCCACATTTTACAATAAATTCCTGATCCACATGCAAAACAAATTCCTCATTCTCAATCTACAAAAAATTCCCTAATCATATTACACAACAAATTCCTTATTCACCTTGCACAACAAGTTCCTTACCCGCATTTTACAATAATTTCCTTATTCACATTACACAACAAATTTCTTCTCCTCGATGTATCATAAATTCCTTATTCATAGCACACAACAAATTCTTTATTCACATTGCACAACAAATTCTATATCTACAGTTCACATCAAGTTCCTTATCCACAATTCCCTTTAAAATTTCATTTTGAAAATCTGTTACATATTTCCTGATTTGATAGTTCTTTTTTTCAGTAGGTACGTATGAGCACTAAACTAATCAGTACGAAATATGTTTGAGTCATAATCTTTTTCATAATCACGCAGTTTGTTCACTGCACATTCAGTATTACAGCTACTATCCAAACTCGAACATTTATAAGTACGACCATCTGCATTTATTTTTATTGCACAATAAATTTCCAATATATCAGTGCAGCCCCTGTGGAGTTTTTGGACCACAAACACTGTCATGAAACTCGCTCTTTTCATTTAAAACTCATTAAGGTGATAAAGTTCACCGTATGCTTTCAACTATGAATTTGAAGCTGACTCATCAAAGGGTTGTTTTGCATAATACTTTTTGTGTGGTAAATACCAGTTAGTTTATTCCAGGGCAGAATTATTGGAGCGTTTGTTTTTCGAACAATGCGTCTTTTTTAGGAATTGTATTTTTTTAAATTTAACATTAAATGATTTTTCTCTACTGTAGGATACTGTTAACGTAGTCAGATAAGTCAGCAGAATATCCGAGAAATGAAATACTAAATAAATGAATAAATGAAAAAAATTAAGAATTACATTTAATCAATAGAAAATACTTCATTTGCTAAAAGCGACTCAAGATTTCTGTATCTAAAATACAGCTCAGTAAAGCCCTTGGGATGCAAAGCAACTTTTTTACACATCTGCGAATAGTGTTCGTATGTGTTGGATGAGATTGAGTATTTTCTCTTTCGAAAACACCTTGGAAAGATGAGAGAGTAATAAAACGAGATAGGTGGGTCAAATGAATTGCTTTCCACTCTATTCACTTTGGTTTTCATTAAGGTAAGAGATTTTCTGAGATAGTCTTGGTGACATTTACAAAGACGAGATTCAGAAGATTTTTTTCAGTATGTTTTAAGAATAAATCTCCCCAGATGACTCAACATGTTCTCAGAAAAAAAATGATCTTGAGACAATTCAGGCTTCGGTGCTCTTGAAAATTTTTTTTGGGTTTGTGCTGACAACCGACAAGTTATTTTCAGGATAACGTAAAAAAATTATTTTGAGAAAAGATTTATTATATATATATATATATATATATATATATATATATATATATATATATATATATATATTTATATATATTTATATATTGTTCAGAAAGATTTCCGCGGACGGAAGTATTTGAAAAACTTGGTTCACGGAATGAACCGCGTAAAAGATTTGAAAAATCTCTTGATATGAGATTATGAGATTTTTCAAATCTTTTACGCGGTTCATTCCGTGAACCAAGTTTTTCTTATATATATATATATATATATATATATATATATATATATATATATATATATATATATATATATATATATATATATATATATATATATATATATAATCCCTTGATAATTATTAGCAATAACAGGCTTGTTGAATCTCGAAAAACTCGATTTTTTTGAGATTCAACAAGCCTGTTATTGCTAATAATTATCAAGAGTTTAGAAATAGTTCACAGGCAACAACAATTCTAATAAATATATATATATATATATATATATATATATGAATCAGAGAAAGATTCCGGGGTTCAATCCGATTTCGGAAGTTTTGTTGGCGCTGAGAAGCACCGTTTGTTTCACGACGTTTCGCCAAAATCTCATTTGGCATTTTCAAGTGCTGCTGTACGTCTGGTGACTCGACGGCAACTACTGTTCGCCTCCGCTTGCGTCTGGGTTTTATTGGCATTGGCTGGTCTCGTTTCCTGATTGGCCGGTTCGCTGCATAGGCTCCGCCCCCTCACTTCTTGACTTTCTTCCTCGATGTTAGTTTTTACGTCTTGTGTTGTTTTATGCGTTTTCGTGTTTTTTAAAATTATTTTCCAAGTCAGTGGAATATTTAGAGCATCGTCTCGTTTGTTTAGGTGTCCTGATTTTTCTATTTCTAGAGAGACACCTAAACAAACGAGACGATGCTCTAAATATTCCACTGACTTGGAAAATAATTTTAAAAAACACGAAAACGCATAAAACAACACAAGACGTAAAAACTAACATCGAGGAAGAAAGTCAAGAAGTGAGGGGGCGGAGCCTATGCAGCGAACCGGCCAATCAGGAAACGAGACCAGCCAATGCCAATAAAACCCAGACGCAAGCGGAGGCGAACAGTAGTTGCCGTCGAGTCACCAGACGTACAGCAGCACTTGAAAATGACAAATGAGATTTTGGCGAAACGTCGTGAAACAAACGGTGCTTCTCAGCGCCAACAAAACTTCCGAAATCGGATTGAACCCCGGAATCTTTCTCTGATTCATTCCACCATCCGAGAAAACATACGACACAACATATATATATATATATATATATATATATATATATATATATATATATATATATATATATATATTATATAAATAATATATTATACATCTTTCATTTATGATTAGAAGGTATGAATATTTGAAAAATGATTTTATATATATATATATATATATATATATATATATATATATATATATATATATACATATATAATCAAATATGAGAAAGCGGAGTAATAGTCGTAAAGAACAATATTGTATAAACGTTAAGTTACTGTAAATTTGTGCACTGAGGTTGGTCACTCTGACGTCATATGACTAAACAAAATGTCTTCCATATGATGCCGTAGGTAAACACGTCTGTTTAATCAAATTTTGTAGAAACTGCACTATTTTAAATATGGTCGGAATACCCTTAATGTTCAAACTATATATATATATATATATATATATATATATATATATATATATATATATATATATATATATATATATATATATATATATATATATATATATATAAGCTGACCCGGCAAACGTTGTTCTGCCATATAAATTATTTTTATCTATCTATCTATCTGCCGATGTATATCTACCTATCTAACTATCTATCTAGATAGTTATCTGTCTTTCTATATATCTATCTACATATCTATCTAACCCGGCAAACGTTGTTCTGCCATAAAAATTATTTTTATCTATCTGTCTTTCTATATATTCATCTATCTGCTAATGGATCTCTATCTATCTATCTAGATAGTTATCTATCTATCTTTCTATCTATCTATCTATCTATCTATCTATCTATCTATCTATCTATCTATCTATCTATCTATCTATCTATCTATCTATCTATCTATCTATCTATCTATCTATCTATCTATCTATCTATCTATCTATCTATCTATCTATCTATCTATCTATCTATCTATCTATCTATCTATCTATCTATCTATCTATCTATCTATCTATCTATCTATCTATCTATCTATCTATCTATCTATCTATCTATCTATGTATCTATCTATCTATTTATCCATCCATCTATCTATCTATCTATCTATCTATCTATCTATCTATCTACATATCTATCTATCTATCTATCTGACCCGGCAAACGTTGTTCTGCCATATAAATTATTTTTATCTATCTAAATAGGGGTTGATCGTAGAACGATGAAAATTTAGGGTTGTATATATTTTTGAATGCTATATCATAAAAAAATAGAACAGAAAATTTTGTCAGAAAAATGAAGAAAAAAATTGAGGGGTGGACTACCCTTAAAATTTAGGGGGATGAAAAATAGATTTTATCGGATTCTCAGACCTAACCGATATGCACACAAAATTTCATGAGAATCGGTCGAGTCATTTCGAAGGAGTTAAACAAATAAAAAATAAGGGTGAAAATTTAGGATTGTATGTATTTTTGTATTCTGTATCATAAAAAAATAAAAACAAAAAATTTTGTCTAAAAAATGAAAAAAAAAATTCAGGGGTGGACTACCCTTAACATTTAGGGGGATGAGAAATAGATGTTGGCCGATTCTCAGACCTACTCAATATGCTCACAAAAATCGCGATGCAAAAATAGGGGTTGATCGTAGAAGGGTAAACAATTGGGAGTAATATGAATTTTTCTATTCTAAGTAATGACAAAATAAAAATGACAATCTTGCCAAAAAAATTGAAGTTTATAATTAACGAATAAAAAATAGGGGTTGATCGTAAAGGGGTGAAATTTAGAGTTGTATGTATTTTTGAATGTTGTATCATAAAAAAATAGAACAAGAATTTTGTATGAAAAATAAAAAAAAAATTGAGGGGTGGACCTTCCTTGACATTTAGGGGGATGGAAAATAGATTTTGTCGGATTCTCAGACCTAACTGATATGCACACGAAATTTCATGAGAATCGGTCGAGTCATTCCGAAGGAGTTTAACAAATAAAAAATAGGGGTTGATCGTAGAGGGGTGAAAATTTAGGATTGTATGTATTTTTGAATGTTGTATCATAAGAAACTAGAAGAAAAAATTTTGTCTGAAAAATAAAAAACAAATTTAAGGGGTTGACCACCCTTAATATTCAGGGGGATGCATAATAGCGGTTGGCTGATTCTCAGACCTACCCGATATGCACACAAAATTTCATGAGAATCGGTCAAGCCGTTTCGGAGGAGTATGGGAACGAACATTGTGACACGAGAATTTTATATATAAGATATATATATATATATATATATATATATATATATATATATATATATATATATATATATATATATATATATATATATATATATATATATATATATATATATATATATATATATATATATATATATATATAATATAAACTGGCAAGTGCGAGTCGGACTCGCGCACGAAGGGTTCCGTACCGTTGACTATGCCCCCCTTGAATATTTGTTTTATTTTAATTTTATTATTTATTATTAAAGTTTAAATACAACTGAGTATTTTGTGGATATTTCAAGTGCCTACCTGTTGTATTATTGATATCGAGCAAAAAAGGGCAAAAAAATCGCATTCGTTGTATTTTATTTTGTTTTTGTTGTTGCCTGGTGTCACTAGGATTATGTGGATTCGAATTTTCTAGCATTCTCCCTTGAAGGATGAATGAAAATTCCATCTCTCGATGAAATATATGTTCAAATGATAGGAATCCTTCGAAACCATCAATATTTACATTTCTGTGATGTAAAGGTTACTTGCATCTTTTCACTGTAATAAAAAAGCCTTCATACTAGCCAGTTTGAAAAAAAAATCTTATCTTTCCTCTTTCCATTTATTAGAAACACTCGTAAAGTACGTTTATAGGATGTCGAGATGTTTTCAATATAGATTACAACCTACTCGAAATCGGAAAAACTGAATCACAAAATTGCCGGATGCGTCGTTTGCTGCTGGAATCTCTCAAACGTCCATTTCCTAAAGGAAATGTTCAGTAAGAACATAAACATAGGCGAAATTTTTGCGCGTTGAAATCTGTTTCGTCTATAAAATATACAGAGATATAAAAACCTTCCTGTAAAGGAATTGAAAAATGTGAGTGCCCAATGCTGTAAATCTTATTCTTGAAATTTGTTTCATTTGTCAAACCATGACAAAAAACTTGTATCTCATCATTTTTAAAAGGATGACAAGTTTAGTGTATAGTGTATATCTGAATAACATCTTATATATTTAAACGGGAATTCTTGTACGTACATACACACACACACTCATATATATATATATATATATATATATATATATATATATATATATATATATATATATATATATGTATATATATATATATATATATATATATATATATATATATATATATATATAAGTATATATTTTATATATATATAGGGTGTCCCAAAATTGCTTTGACACGGAGCTACCTCGTGTAGTAGAGGTCAAAATAAGTCGATTGGACCAAATTTATTTATATATCAAAATTTACCGTTTGATATTATGTGAAAGTTCACATAAAAAAACACTTTTTTGTACGCTGTAAGGAATTGAATGAAAAAAAATTAATGAAATTTGACAAAAGTCTATTTTAAAGGATTACTTTCCTTGCGATATTCAAAGACACCCAAGAGGAACTGTAGAAGGGGTATTGGGTAAAACATTCTTATTGATTAGTTATTTTCATTTTGTTGCACTTGTAAAGATTTCGCATTCTGCATAGTTTCGAAGGAAAAAATTCTGCAACAGATACTCCTAGAAAAAGTTTAATAAAATTTTGATACAAAATTTATGTGGCAGTGGCAACAAAGGCAAAACACTTTTTTTATATTAAATATTATATATGACAGCCAGTTTCATTTTGGTACATTTTGGTATATAAATAAATTGGGTCCACTAGACTTATTTTGACTTCTACTATACGTGGTAGCTCGGTGTCTCAGAAATTTTGGGATATCCTGTAGATATATATATATATATATATATATATAAATTTATAATATATTATATTTGGTATATATATATATATATATATATATATTATATATATATATATATATAATATATATATATATTTGTATATATATATATATACACACATATATAATATATATATATATATATATATATATATATATATATATATATATATTATATATACACACATATATATATATATATATATATATATATATATATATATATATATATATAAATCTCGAAAATCTAGGCCCACGAGGTCTACAACGGATTTAAAAAGCATCTCTCGCACGTCACTGTTCTCCGATACAGTGCTCTGTATTATCTTCGGGGAAAATACCACTAAAAATTGTAAGATCTTGAATTATTCAATGTAAAGTATTCAAATATCTTGTCAATTAGAAATAAATAAGAATAATGTGCAAATATGTTTACTGGAACATCAGCTAACTCATATATTCATTGTAGTGAAGGAGCCGTATTAGATCTTAATTAGTCATCAAATATTAGTGACGACGTCGCAATTGGTGATGTAATTTTATATAGCGATATTCATTAATAAATACGAACCAGATTCAAAATGTAAATTACACATATCATATCATTCTTCATTCAGACAACTAATTACAATATTGACGAGAATAACATGTGCAAATCTTCAGCCGATACGTGTTCAAATAACAAGCATATAAGCAGCGTCATGTGCAAATGTATATGATTCATTCTCAAGTGCAATTTTTCCAACTGTCATAATTCATCTATATTACTTCCAGCTTTTTCGAGAGCGTCATTCCGAGCGACGTTTCTGCCAGCTTAGTTGCAAATCCGGACTGCCTGAAAACGTAATAACTGTGCTCGTACAAGTCTAGGATATTAGTTTCTTCCGTGTTCACGCTTTTGCATCACATATGTAAAGAGAAGTTGGTTTCATAAATAGAGTTCTTATGATAATATCTTCTGATGGTTATTAGTATTGCGTATAGTCTAGTGACTATAGAATAGATTTACTACACAAAAGGCCTATTCTTTATGTAATTGTCTATCATATGAATTATATCAATGAATAAGTTATATCAGTATGGTAATATATAAGAAAAATGTTAATATGTACCTAATATTAATAGTATGTTGTTATAATAGTATACAAACGCAAGATTAGGTATAATATTTCGAATTTTGGATTGATTGGGCCGATACTTGGTGTAAATTAATAAACATATTAAAACAATGGTTAAAAATAACAATTTACACTTTTATTATAAGAAATAACGCATGACGCACGTTTCGGTGGAACTTCACCTTCTTCAGATGCTAATGGCAAACTAACTATGATTTTCTGTTATATCGAAAACAAGAAATGACAAATTATGTAGAAGGGGTAAATACAAAGATGGTTACAAATAATTATTAGAAAAGGAAAAACCAATTCTGAACTGCTAGTCAGGTAGTTCGGTAATTTTGAAAAGATTAAGAAGGGGGCTTGAAGTATGATCGCTTTGGCTATTCAATAGGAGACCGGAATGCTTGTATTTATTTATCTGTAATGATTCTAAAAAATTAAGTTTAATTCCTTTACTTTCAGTATTTAATATTTTAAAATCGAAATTGAATGTGTGATTTTCTTGGATTAAATGGTTTGCATAATGTGAATCCGACTTCTGATTAACAAAGCTACGTTTGTGTTCTGAAATTCTAGTTTGAAAACTTCTGAAAGTTCTACCAATGTAAAACTTATCACAATCGCCACAATTAATTTTATAAACTCCCGATTTATTATCTTTATGAACTTTGGATTTATTATTTTTTATATGATTTCCTAAATTATGACCGGTACGATAAGCAATGTTAATGTTGTGCTTAGATAAGAGAGATTTAAGTTTTTTACTTGAATTTTTCGCAAACCATCGCACACTGATAGCGTCATAAATAGTACTTCCCTACATCCTTTCCAACACAAAATGGCAGCTTTCAATAGTATGGTACATCGTTTAGTAAATATTCCACTTTCAAATGCCAATTTTAACATCGAGAAAAATATAATTAAACAAATTGCCGTAAATAATAATTATGATCCCAATATTATAGACAATATGATAGATAAAAAGTTTTTCAAAAATGCGATTAACCAGGTGTACCCCCTTACTAAAAATAATATCAAATACAACAGCCTCACTTTCATCGGAAATTCAAGTAAAAAACTTAAATCTCTCTTATCTAAGCACAACATTAACATTGCTTATCGTACCGGTCATAATTTAGGAAATCATATAAAAAATAATAAATCCAAAGTTCATAAAGATAATAAATCGGGAGTTTATAAAATTAATTGTGGCGATTGTGATAAGTTTTACATTGGTAGAACTTTCAGAAGTTTTCAAACTAGAATTTCAGAACACAAACGTATAGCTTTGTTAATCAGAAAGTCTGATTCACATTATGCAAACCATTTAATCCAAGAAAATCACACATTCAATTTCGATTTTAAAATATTAAATACTGAAAGTAAAGGAATTAAACTTAATTTTTTAGAATCATTACAGATAAATAAATACAAGCATTCCGGTCTCCTATTGAATAGCCAAATCGATCATACTTCAAGCCCCCTTCTTAATCTTTTCAAAATTACCGAACTACCTGACTAGCAGTTCAGAATTGGTTTTTCCTTTTCTAATAATTATTTGTAACCATCTTTGTATTTACCCCTTCTACATAATTTGTCATTTCTTGTTTTCGATATAACAGAAAATCATAGTTAGTTTGCCATTAGCATCTGAAGAAGGTGAAGTTCCACCGAAACGTGCGTCATGCGTTATTTCTTATAATAAAAGTGTAAATTGTTATTTTTAACCATTGTTTTAATATAATATTTCATCTATTTGGATATTTCTTTATACCTACGAATTGAAAATAGCTTTTCTTACGTGCATAACATGCTCTCCTTTCTTGTACTTAAATTATTTCATTTAATCAAATCAATGCGAAAAAAAAATTAAGAATATGATTTATTCTGTGAACTTGTAGTTTTGACAAGTATGTCAGTATAAAATAATACAAAATTTGACATTTTCTTATGTTAAAAACATAGTAAACACAGAACGGTATTGCTACCTGGAAAAATGTCACTTCTTTTACGAACAAATTGCACTTTACTATAAAGTACAAGAAAATAGTATATTGTTTTATTAGAGTAAAAGTGATACTTTTTGTGGCGAGACTAATTGTTTGTCGGATTAACGCAGTGAGGCCGACAATTTTAGACGAGCCACAAAAAGTGCTTTTCTCCGAATAAAACATGCTTTTTTTTCCGCAAACGGTGTTCAAACGATAGAATTAAGATAATATTTTAAAGAACGATTAGATGTAGAAAAATGTAAAACTATTAGAATGCTTTGTTTACTAGTTTTGTAGATGTCACAAATTTGACAATTCAACAAAATAATTGTCAAAAACATTTAAAGTCACTTATCTACGGATTATAGGACTGTGCGTTTCTGGTAAGTACCCCAGTAGTCTTAAGAAGTAACTTGTTGTAGTAAAATCTATATAATTTTCCTTACAGATTACATTATGTCGGATTCGGAACACAACTGTACGCCTACCGACGTTCTTGAAATTGCCGTGAGCGTAAAAAAAGTGTACTTTCTTGTACGATCACGGCCGGACAAGAATGTAAAAACAAAATGACGTCTCTGAAATCGAACTTCAACATTAAGAACTAAGGTTAAAAAAGTCGTCATTTTTTGACGTTTGCGGAAAAAATTGTTTTCCAATAGATGAACATCTCCTACGGAGATATTGCTTGTGCAAATGATGTTTTTCGAACAAATTCTCATTACGCGGCCTGCTGTGACTAGGAGAAATGGTCGCGTAACGATTGACAAATTAAATGGGACTTCCTCGGAATACAACATCAGATGGTTGTCGGCACACTGTGAAGGATAATATGTTAGATTTCTTGATTCTTTCTGTGAGCTAGATTCGAAGACTTCGGAATAACATGAAATATTCACAAAACCACACGAAATTTGTTATTCTCTTTCTTGGAATTATGAACAATAAGAATTTATTTTTTAATGGGTATATTGATTTTTATGGAGTTAATGAAATACCGTAGAACGGGGCTAAATTGGAAATGCGGGGATATTTCAGAATTCATAACCTGTAACTTCATCTGGCAATCCTGTTTAGGTACAACACAATTCCGCGTAAATTACACTGTAATAGTATAGTACATAACCTTACTTATTCAGACTTTAGATGATTTTATTATTCGTAAGCGTGGTAATGGTCTGTTAGACATTGAAAGTGAGGCGGAAAATCAACCAATATTTGAGCCTGTCAAACTTTCAGTACTAGTGCGTCGTGGGTGAGAGTTATAGCAGTTAAGTTTTATATAAAAAATGGTGTTGATGTTAGTATCATTGTGCAAACAAGTTATAAACATTATGCTACCCCAAAATTTTCTATAGTCCTTTTTGAAGTTCGGGGCTATTCTGGATGGCGTTTTTATAATCATTCCAAAATATCCCCGGTCTTCTAAAATCACCCCATTCTTTAACTTATCAATGCTATATACCTTTTATTATTCTTGATTTAAAAATGTATGTTTTCCAATTTAACCCCATATACGAGGTAACTATAATTAATGCGTTATTCTTACCGATTCTAAAATATCCCCGACCACGAGGCTATTTTAGACGGGCCTAAAACAATTTTTGTTCAACACCCTGTAAGAATGGGGACCTATTTATCATAGAATAATATTTGGTCGTATATAAACCTATCCAAAAAGCATCAAAATAGATTATTTTTAATTACTCTTTCTGCAATATTAAAAATAATGAAAAAAAAAGTCTACAATAGCCCCATTCTACGGTAATCTGTTATAATATCACAAGAGCATCGAAAATAATCGATTATAGTTCCGAGCCACGAGACGTATTTTGTTTTAAGAAAATACGTCGAGGTCAGTATAATTGATTATTTTCCATTGCTCGAGTGGTATTCGTTACGATTATATAACGAATAAAAAATAATCATTTTTTTTGACAAACGTCAAAACACCGTCAACATGAAAACATTCACATTTTGACACTAGGCGAAACACCAAAACGATTAGGTATATCACGTCGTCAAGGGTATATTCACTTATCTATACGCGGTAGTTATGCAAAATTCACGGATTCTATTGGCTTATTCACACATGAGTTATATAATCAAATTAATCAAAATAATATTTGTGTTCAAAGCTATAGTATCATGAAGCTATATACATACCTGTTTTAGTTGTGGATAACTCAAAACGAAATATAATCAAAAATCAATTTATCCCAATAGACATATAATTTTTTCTTTATCTAGCATCAAACAGTTCTTTAAACTTCAAATAAAATTTTAGTAGCTCCGAACTCAAATTTACGTGTCAGACTAGAGTATAAAGAAACTTAATTAGAGTTGGCATCATCTCATATATTCAGTTTGTAATTCATTAGTGCCCCGAGACACGATGGAATTTCAACGACTTAAGGAACTTATTCCCTCGAAGAGAATTCCATCTTACATGTCGGAATGTAGACATCCGGATGACGAATATACTTTCATCGATTCGGGAAAAACTTCGGTCTTATATGATCTATATTTCAAATGAATTATATAGGTTTGATATAATTAGGTTTTGGACTAGATTCATTCAATTAGATCGCAAGGAAATAATATATTCTTCACGTCCCTGATATCTGCTATTAGAAGAGAAAAGTTTTCAC
>JARQZK010000062.1:252500-295000 GCA_030704885.1 Cynegetis impunctata | reverse complement strand
CTGCTGAGATAGAGAACAAAACACATTAGAACAATTCAGCTTGCGTTTCATCATACTTTCGGCAAAATTCAAAATCGATGAGCATAATATTTCGTGTAACGTTGAAATAAATAAGTATTCATTATTGATAGTAGAGACTCGATATCATTCGAAAGATATCATAATTAAAATTCGGGATGACCTACATAGCCTATTCATTCTTTAAAAAAAACACTGCAAACGAACCATTTCAATTTTTCCTATATCACATGCAGTTTACGTTTTAGCTATGACCTTTCGTATGTCATCCCCCATTGTTGGTTTTCGATTTGAAGAGATATTTCACGAAATTGTTGGCCGAACGAATTGAAAACTAATGAAATGATCCGCGTTGTATGTTCGGATAAATCGAGTAGGTGATGGTGCAGCAAATGCGGTAAATCATGGCCGTCGCCAATATCCGCTAGGAGATTTGCACCGCCGACGAACTAAACGTCATTTCCAGATCCGGTCCAGATGAGGCGAACACGCTGCCACTTTATTTATGAAACAATTATGGTATGAGGACACTTCGACGTCCATACGTTTAATTGCCAATGGCATGATATCTCACATAAAACACAAAGTGAAACGAATAACTTTTAGCAGCAGAATTTCTAGAAATAATCTCATACTTCATTTTTGGGTCTATATATATATATATATATATATATGTATATATATATATATATATATATATATATATATATATTTATATATATATATATATGTATATATATTCATTCGAATTGATGTTGCCTGTGAACTATTTCTAATCTCTTGATAATTATTAGCAATAACAGGCTTGTTGAATCTCAAAAAACTCGATTTTATTAAAAAGTTGACGTTTCGCCACGACATTTTAGTGAAACATAGTAGTCTTTTTCTATTCAAATTTTTTCAAATCAATAAATGTCAAAGAATTTTCAATATTTTCAAAAGTTTTGATAAGTAACTCCACGAATGTCGTGTCGTATCGGCAACTTTTTAATAGAATCGAGTTTTTTGAGATTCAACAAGCCTGTTATTGCTAATAATTATCAAGAGATTATATATATATATATATATATATATATTATATATATATATATATATATATGTATAAATATATATATATATATATATATATATACATATATAATACATATATATATATATATATATATATATATATATATATATATATATATATATATACATATATATGATATATATATATATACATAGGGGAGAGTAGGGTAAAGTGGAATAGCTAACAAATAAAAATTCGTATCTCCCAGATATTTTGATTTTAGTTAAAGATAGTCATAGTATAGTATTACTAGTTCATGTGGACACATACTGAATGAATCCTAAAAAAATAAACCATTGCTATCAGAAACTATTCAGCTTATTTTGGGAATGTGGTATCATTTCAGTTTACCCCATCAAATGAGGCAAAGTGAAATCATAAACGGGGCAAAGTGATATTAATGTAACAATAAATGAAACAAAACTCCCATTGTATTAATCTTATGTTTATTCTCGACATTTAACTAATAACAAAAACTAGCATCTACTGGAATTCCATATTGTCTGGCAGCTTTGTTATGACTGAGCAAGCTGTCTCACCGCTATCACAGCTTCTTTCATGGCTTCTGCTGATCGGTTTTTCGTTTATATACGCGCATTGCCAACCTGTAACAACAAACCACATTATAGATAGGTATCTGTCTGACAAAATAAAGGATTGGGGAAAAGTGAAATATTTCACTTTGTTGTCATTCCACCCATATGAAATTACCGGCTAAATATTTTGAAACATAACCTCTCACCTATTCGCGCGCACTATTTTGTAGATATATTATAACATCATCTGTGCTCAGAATCAAAATTTCGATTACATCAATCAAACCAATATTATACGTTACATACTTACCTCTCAATATTACAGGTGAACCACAAAAAACAACACTTTTTAAGATAAAATTTAGCAACGACGTTTAACTTGTCATCGAACATAAACCGCAGATATAAAACATTAAATGTGTCATTCTAAGCAACTACACCAACCGGTGGAGCAACGTAATGGAATGTAATAACATAATTTCACTTTAACCCACTATTCCACTTTACCCTACTCTCCCCTATATATTACATATATATATATATATATATATATATATATATATATACATATATATGATATATATATATATATATATATATATATATATATATTATATATATTATATATATATATTTTAAATATATATATATAAATATATATATATATATATATATATATATATATATATATATATATATATATATATATAAATATATATTTAGGTATAGCAGCAAGCAAAAACGGTACTCTTTTAACACTTTATTGCCGATATTTCGACAATGATTACTGCCATCTTCAGGGAAGCTACAAAAAATAATCAACAAAGAAAAATCACAAAATGCTACATAACGACCAATAGTAACAATACACAGTGGGTATTGTCTTTGAGAATGATTGCAAAAACATGTAAAGATCGAGATACAACATCATCGATTTCTATAAAACATTATTGATCGAGAACACGACATGTGTACTGAATCGAATTGTAAATTTCAACCTAAATCCAACTCTGAATTTCTTGATCGAACTAAATTCTATTCAGCAGTTGATAACCTATATTCTTTATCCTCAGTCTCCTTAAAGAAAATTCAAGTAAAATCTCATTTCATTCACATCCTTTTCTCACCAAGAAATAACTGATCTTCAATTGAGTGATGGTGAACTATAAACGGTATTTTCCTCACTCATTTCATTGAATGCAAAAAAAGGGTACTCAAGGAATTTAGTTCCCTGTTATTTGGACATCTCGCGCTATTTCATTTTAAGTAACATTTATTTGGGTTCTTAAGATAAATATCAGAAAAAAAATACGAAGAAATTATGTTCTATCTTATTGTCCAACAATAAATTATTTTTACTTTCCGAGTGGAAATATCACCATTAAAGCTATATGATTTGGCTACGGAGATAGAATACTATGTAATGTGCTTCCATTCAACACTTGCTTGCTAACCCGGGAAACGTTGTTCTGCCATATAAATTATTACTATTATATATTATTATAAAAAAAGAGTTTTCAGTTCTGCTTAGAATTAATTCTTCTCCTTTCCCATTTCAATTTACATCAACAAGAACTTCACCTCAAATCAGGTCTTACATACAATGACTCATTTCTTCCTTGTTTACATTGTTCAGGCACTTATCTAATCTCTACATATAATATTCCTAGCATATTTGTGTATACTACTGTGTGAATTTCATTATTAATTTCCTCGAAATTTTTGTCTATAAGTTATTGAAAAGTTTCATCCCTTTTGTTGATTTCATTATGCATAAACACTATTGGTATTTTTGATGCATATATATATATATATATATATATATATATATATATATATATATATATATATATATATATATATATATATATATATATATATATATATATATATATATATATATATATAAATATATACAAACTGTCTTGATTTCAAGCGACCTCATGGTGCTAATGGAAATGATGCAACAATTCAACTAGGCAGCAAAAGAAGTCGCTCTAAGAATGAATACTGGAAAAACGAAGATAATGAGTCAAACAAATCCTTATCTAGCTCTGGACAACATTGCTATCGAATGCGTAAACCAATATACATACCTTGGCCATACGATCATGCTAGGAAAACCAAATCAAACAGCAGAAATTACTAGACGTATTGTTCTCAAGTGGGCAGCATTTGTTAAACTACGATACATCTTTGGGAACAGCAGTATAGATACCTATAAAACTCAAGAAAGATTTTTACGACTCATGCATATTTCCAGTGGCTACATATGGCCTAGAAACCATGAGCCTAATAAAAAAGAGTGTAAAAAGATTAAGAACAACACAAAGAGCAATGGAACGCACAATGCTCGGAATTTCGTTAAGAGACAAATTGAGGAACGAGGAGATTCGAGAAAGTACGAAGGTAACAGACGTCGCAGACTCGCAGAATGCATAGCATTACTAAAATTGAGCTGGGAAGGACATGTCACAAGACAAGATAGTAACAGATGGACAACCAAAATTACCCACTGGTGGGTAGAGAAACTAAAAGAAGTAGAGGCAAGCCACAGAGAATATGTCTAGACGACGTTAGGTCAGCCGTTGGCTGAGACTGGTACCACAAAGCCCAAGATCGCCAAACTTGGAAGATGTATGGAGAGACCTATGTCCAGGAGTGGATAAGAGGAGGCTGATGAAGAAGAAGAATACAAACTGTCGGTAAACCATGTACAATATTGAAACTGGTGATAGATGAGGTCATAGTGGTCAGAATATCAGAATTTCACATCAGTAAACCATTTTCGAGATAATTAGCATTTTATGAATTTCTAGCAGCAAATGTGTTTGAATTTGTCTCAATTTATAGTCATGGCACTCGAAAATCTAAACTCTGGTAGTGAATTTCCAGGAATTCAAAAATTGTCCAAAATCTCGAAAGTGATGAGATTTTTACTGAGGTGAAATTCTGATATTCTGAACAAACATGACTTGATCTATCAACAGTCCATTTTTGTACAAGGTTTACCAGACACCTTTTTATAAGCAGTGAAAGGGTAATTTGATGCAGATATCATTTATTATTGAGGAATAAACAAAATTTGAGATCACTTCAGTCAATTTCATGCATGAACAGATAATTGTGAAACGTGCTGTGTAGAGGAGATTCAGCTGCAATCTGAACAGTATTCTGAATGCCACGATAAATTAAACATGACCTAAATTGCTGGAGTCGGTCCAATATTCTGTAATAGAGCAAATTAATTATTAATAAACTTCATCTGCATAAGCTGAGAATGACTTCGTTAATTAATTGGTTTTTTTTCCTTCGTTGCACCAACCTAGTAGATAAATGAAAATTTTTAATAAATTTAATGAATTTTTTCTTACAAATTTGCTTCTTCACGTAAGGTGCTGTAAGGTGAAATAATTCTACAAGTATATCACAGGAGCATATATTCTGATCATCTACGTTTAAGGTTAAGAATATATTTTATATAATTGTTAAAATGAACTGGTCGAAACGCCAATAAACAATTTCCATGACACATAAGTTATATTTATTAATGTGACCTAATAGCAAGAACGCTAATATATATATATATATATATATATATATATATATATATATATATATATATATATATATATATATATATATATATATATATTTATTTATTTATATATATATATATATATTATATATATATATATATATATATATATATATATATATATATATATATATATATATATATATATATATATATATATATATATATATATATATATATATATATATATATATATATATATATATATATATATATATATATATATATATATATATATATATATATATATATATATATATATATATATATATATATATATATATATATATATAAGCGGTAATCATCTCTGACCAGTTGAATAATAAACAATATATGAATAATTGGGAATTATCAGAGTAAAAGGCCTATCTTAGTCCTATGTACTATTTATTGACATATGTTTAGCTTTCGCAGCTTCACAGCTACTTCTTCAGAATATCTAGAAAAAACACATATATATTGTTACACACCTCTAAAAGATCGTCTAAAATCAAAAAGAAGAGACAAGCTCGCAAGAAACAGTTTCCATTAAATTTACACATAATGACTTACATCAATGTTAGGTTAGCGGACAACAGGTCATAATCCTGAAAATACTGTTGGCAATACAATCATCCATAAATTAAACCTGAAAGCTTGGTAACCTGTCCTCTTACAATTAACGGTTATTAAGATATTACAAAATTATTTTCAGAAAAATACTAAAATTGAGACCGAAAACACGTCATACGTCAACAATTAAATCTTTGACAGTCAACCTAAAAAAACAAAATGACACATCTTTGACATTAGTTCAATCTATAATTATCAATCTCCGAAACATTCTTTGTTTTGATGTTATAATGTCCATCAACATTGACGCAAGACAACCAGTCAACAAACCTCCAGCTAACAACAATCAAAACTTAACTTATCATTGAAAACCAATATACCTCAAACAGAGAGGAATACAACTATTTCAAATTTGTAATATGACTCTTCCAAAATATAAAAGATTCAACGAAATAAAAAACACACATCCTTCACAAAAATTATACAAACAAAATTTCACAAGTAAACTAATGAATTGTCATCAGCATCCCTTATGAGTATGTACTTTCTGTATTATTAAAAATACCAAGCGATTTTATACTCTTGTCTATTTCAATCAACCACGAGTATATGTAACTTAAATTACTGTAATTGTAAGAGGACAGGTTACCAAGCTTTCAGGTTTAATTTATGGATGATTGTATTGCCAACAGTATTTTCAGGATTATGACCTGTTGTCCGCTAACCTAACATTGATGTAAGTCATTATGGGTAAATTTAATGGAAACTGTTTCTTGCGAGCTTGTATCTTCTTTTTGATTTTAGACGATCTTTTAGAGGTGTGTAACAATATATATGTGTTTTTTCTAGATGTTCTGAAGAAGTAGCTGTGAAGCTGCGAAAGCTAAACATATGTCAACAAATAGTACATAGGACTAAGATAGGTCTTTTACTCAGATAATTCCCAATTATTCATATATTGTTTATATATATATATATATATATATATATATATATATATATATATATATATATATATATATATATATATATATATATAGGTTTCGTGAGAACGAAATGCTTCACTTTTTGTCATTTTATTTAGGATAGAAAATCTACAGCGAGAAGGAGGTTCTTACGCTAACACTGAGACAGCGTTTACATAAAGATCAAGCCTTTGATATCGAATAACAATG
Organism: Cynegetis impunctata; assembly: GCA_030704885.1. NCBI lineage: Eukaryota > Metazoa > Arthropoda > Insecta > Coleoptera > Coccinellidae > Cynegetis > Cynegetis impunctata. Next base: position 288,049 of record JARQZK010000062.1, on the reverse strand, counting down.
GTTGTGTAGGTACTAACAAGAAGGCTAACATTTTAGCGCCGTAAAGGTATATGTTTGTTTTTTTTTGTAGCAACCTTTGTTACTCGAGAACTGTGATTGTTTTTGTGAGGACTCATCTGCAAGAGAAAACTGAAAACATTTCCAGAGAAGCGTCGAGATATAACCGATTTTTCAGTTTATCACAATAACACGTTTAACCTTGATTTTTATCTTGAATGCGTTCCATATGTTTGCACTCTAGCTATTTTCATGAAGTGGTACGTAAAATGAAGCCCATATATGATAAAATAATCTATTCATTATATATTTCAGAATGAATATATATATATATATATATATATATATATATATATATATATATATATATATATATATATATATATATATATATATATATATATATATATATATATATATATACATATACATATATACATATATATATATATATATATATATATATATATATATATTTATATATAGATATATATATATATATATATAAATAAATATATATATATATATATATATATATATATATATATATATATATTTATATATATATATATCATATTTATTAACTATAAAAAGTAAGAAGTATTGAATATTAAAATAATAAAAGATAATACAATTAACGAGTTTCTTTCTTCTTAAAATTTTTTAGGTACTCAATCAACCAATTTTTATAATATTTATATATTAAATAATTTAATTGATATTTTTTAAAATTGACACTTATTATTTAAACGAATTTAATAATATAATCTCACGTTACACTCCCTATACTAGACTAAGGGAAGGTAGACATGATTATGATAAAACCTAATGTATATGTCAATTTAAACTGCAGTAAAAAGTCACTGCTGAGTAATAAAAATTAATAGTTCTTTGAAATGATACATTAAATTCCTACTGCCTTTTTTCTAGCTGATCGATTTGCTATACTAAAGAAAAATTTCGGTACTAGTTTAGAACAAATTTCCTAAATTGATTCGTAATAACAATAACACGTCTGTGTGTTTTTTTGTGATTTCAGTGAATTTACATTATGTTTTTCACGTTCACAGGTTTCAAAAGACTTCAATTGACGTTATCAGTATATCACAAAAACTAAAGCTGAACATTTCAACTGTTCACGTGATTCTACTGCCATGTATTATTTCAAATTTCATTTAATTCGGAACCTATTTTTCAATTGATATTCCGATGAATATTGAAAAAAGTATTGAATCTGATAATTGCAAATTCTATTATAATCATTGAACTATTAGCTACTTTTTTATATACGATTTATAAACCAAACTCAAAGTTTTTCAATAATCAATAGCATGAGAGGAAGAAGAAAGTTTCTTCTGGAAATAAAGTGCTATTAAGTTAATACTGTTAATGGGGGTTATCTTTCTTTCGTAACTGAATTCTCCTAGGAGTTATTAACTTAAGCCATTATGCCTTGCTCTCCGACTTTCTGATCCTATTTCTAATGGAATTTTGGGTAGCAAAACAGACATATATAAATATATATATATATATATATATATATATATATATATATATATATATATATATATATATATATATATATTTATATATTTTTATATATATATTTATATATATATATATATATATATATATTTATATATATATATATATATATATATATATATATATATATATATTTATATATATATATATATATATATTTATATTTATATATGTATATATATATATATATATATATATATATATGTATATATATATATATATATATATATATATATATATATATATATATATATATATATATATATGCCAATAAACGCCCACCAACACTCAATTTTGCTATCATTTGTCCGGAAATTCTGATATCTTCAAAAGCTCCACCTAGCAGTATCGCAAAGAAACTTATTTATTATGCAAACAATATTAGATTAGTTGGAGAGAGGTCTGCAAAAGTTTTACTTTTCAAATTAATTTTTTTATTTAAGTGCATTGATCGGACTATTTAAGACTTTTCTCATTTTTGAATAAAAATTTCGTTTATTTTACCATTATTTTACTTTAATTACCTACATTATATATACATATATATATATATATATATATACATACATATATATATATATATATATATATATATATATATATATATATATATATATATATATATATATATATATATATATATATATATATTTATATGTATATTTATATATATATATATATATAATATATATATATATATATAAATATATATATATATATATACATACATATATATATATATATATTATAGATATATATATATATATATATATATATATATAAATATATATATATATACATAGATACAATAAGGCTTAGGCGGGGAATAGTCAAGATATTAGAAAATTTTAAGATCATAAACCCGCATACGGAAACAGCTGTTTACACGTGTTTCGGACTTTTTGGTCCTGATCAGAACAGCGTAGCCAAGTTATGGTTGGACAAACTTGGAGATGGAGGAACGAAACAACCGAAATCCTTCATTGTAAAAGACCATCGCACGTTTGCAGCTAACAGCTCGAACGCTCCAGGTTAGGAGCAAGATCTTCACATAAGCCAAAGAGTCAATTTATGTCTTCTATCGGACCTCGGACCTAGTAAATCTTAAGAGACAATAAGGCTTAAGCAGAGAATACTCTAGATATTAGGAAATTTTAAGGTCATTTACAATGAAGGATTTCGATTGTTTTGTTTCTCCTTCTCCAAGTTTGTCCAACCATAATTTGGCTACGCTGTTCTGATGAGGACCAAAAAGTCCGAAACACGTGTAACCACTCTCCCTTTTTATTATATGCCCGAGCTAGCTGAGAGATAGGTTATACATATATAGGTTCTAGTTAGTTTTCAGAAATAATAACGAGATATAAAATGAAGGTATTTACTACTTTCTTATTATATATACAAAGAGACTTATCTGTTTTTCTATTTAATTTTTTATCGACGTTTTATTGATTATATTATAGGTGGATTGTATTCTTGTGATTGCCCAATCTTTTCCCCACACTTGGAAATCTTCGTCCCTAGTTGCTTGGTAGTTCTAGCTGCGGTTATATCGTGGCTTCTGTTAAATGTTCCAGCCAAAGTGGTTTTTAGTTCCAATCAAAAGGATTCCTAGCTCCAGCCAAGGTGACTAAAATAATTCGGGGCAAATCAACATAAAATCTCAAACTTAAAATCTCCCAAGAATCTCTGCAGGGTATCGATGGCCAATTCAAATTAACAATTATCTCAAGCAAAGATGCTAAGAAAGACAGTATATGTTCCAACATTAAACTGAACATAAGATATGACCACGTGAAATTTGCCATCGTTAGCCTACAAAAATCTTGTGTCAAATTGAGAGAGTGAAATGAGCAAATAAATTGAAAATATTTTAAATTAAGAAATGTAAGATGATTATTTCAATATTGAAAGATGAATAATTTAATATAGATAAATAAAAAAATGAAATGGCGGAAAATGAAACTAAGAATCAATTCAGATTTTCAAGATAATGCATTTATACGAAATGATTAGATTTCTTCTCATAACTTACCGTCTATCAGACGCCACAGATACTCAATAATTTTAATAAACTGAATATTCGTTTAATAGATATTGAATATTATTTGACTTTTAACGATGTTGTATGTTCAACGGATACCTGCCAAAAGAGAGCGATGTTTCACTTGCAAATTCGATGCTATCTCGATATTCTCGTACGCAAGTCATTCCTAACTGGGCGAGTCTATTATTCATCCGTGAAACAACAGTAAGGTAGTATTTGATAGCGTGAATCACGGTATTTCAATGTAGAATTCAAAGGCGGCGGTTAAGCGGAGAATTTACACGTTACAAGCTGCTTCCGTATGCGGGTTTATGACCTTAAAATTTCCTAATATATATATATATATATATATATATATATATATATATATATATATATATATATATATAGATATAGATATATAATATATTTATATATATATATATATATATATATATATATATATATATATATATATATATATATATATATATATATATATACCTATATATCAGGGGCGGCTAGTCAAAGGAGGCTAAGGAGGCTAAGCCTCCTCAATAATATTCCGTGTATCACTAATATATATATTATATTGAATAGTCAGCATTCAGCATATTCATATTAATCAAAATCATATTATTTTATGCACCTACCTTCCTTTAAACCTACATTATATAATATAATTTATTAATTAAGATAGAAGGTATTTACATTTACTGCATTTCATTCATTTCAAGATTTGTGGCAACGCTGCGGAGGCATGGAAAGGTATATTCTCAACGTTCATTATGCCTGCCACAGAAAAGCAAACTCACACCACTTAAAAACAAATACTCCGAATGAATACTTCATTGAAATAGAAAACCAAAACACATGTACATGGCAACACCGATAAAGTCCAGCCTTATACAATGTCGACCAATCACAACTATAGAATCTCCCTGACATCGAGTAAAGTCGTTGATTGAATCGTAGTATGATCGTAATTCGTACTGTCTGAATAATGGACGCCGGAATCAACTCGCGTTACGCGTATTGTTTTAAAATGAGTGATTACTGAAATTAATTTCAAAAATTTCAATGGTGACTTAGTGGAATATTTGTTATCCCATAACTTTAGTGCCCTAAGTTATGAGGATAAAGTTTTGATAAAAACAAAAAAAACCTACCCCTGAATTAAACAATTTGGTGCAGCGTAACAGAAAACAAAACCGCGGTTTTAATACACGGAATTATGAGAGAAATCGTTGCCTAACCGGATCACAGGTAAAAAATAAATTATTTTGTTGGCAGTGTTTACTTTTTACTAGTGAAAATGTCTCTGTTTGGGGCCGCTTAGGATTTGAGGATTTAATTCTATACCTAGTTGAAAGTGAGGAATTTTTCACCGATAAAGTAATTTTAAATACAGCACGCGGATTAATATCTTACTTACAAGATAAGGAATTTATATATTTTTTAAACATCTTCAAATTAATTTTTGAACAAACAGAAATAGTTTTTTAAATCTTACAGCACAAGTTTTCAGATGTAATTTACTCACGAAATCGGCTCAAGTTTCTTTTGGAAAAAATTTCAGAATTTCTTGCAGAAGTTTATTTTGAAAAACTATTTTCTGTATTTCAAACTACTGATGATACGACTCAATTTAGCCCAAAACGAAAGAAATTCAGCTATGCAGATATGGAGCTTCACTATAAGCAAATATTTTATGAAATTTTGGATACTATTAGGGGTCAAATAGAAATAAGGTTCTCTGATTTGAAAGAACTGCATTTCTTCGACTTACTCAATAAAAATTTGTTCACCGGATTTTCGGCTAATTTTCCAGATAACCTTTTGGAAAATTTATGTCAAAAATACACTTTTTTTGATAAGGTGGCCATAAAAAGTGAACTGTGTGTTGTTTATAATGACAATGAAATTTTGGGGCACAATGAAAATCATGTGAGGACTATTAAATATCTTTTTGATAATGATTTGAATCAAGAATTACCCCAAGTTTATAAACTCTTATGTCTAATTGTTTCTATCCCGGTGACATCGGCTTCCGTAGAGCGCTCGTTTTCCACTCTTAAGAGAATTAAAACTTATTTACGAAATTCAATGAGCCAGGATCGTTTGAAAAATATTAAATTGTTGTCTATTGAAAAGGAATTGGTAAAACTTTTGGCGAAAGACAAAAAATGTTATGAGGATATTATAGATCATTTTGCTAACGTTAAAGATCGCAGAATCCCGCTAATCTTCAAAAATATATAATAACTTTTTATTTGCTCTCACCAGCTGTTAAAAAATTCGTTAAGTAGGTAGGTAGGTACCTATTATGTGAAAGAAAATATTTGATGAATAGATGAATTGATTAATTGGCTGAGAAGAATTTTTGTGAATATTGTAAATAGGAGTTGTAGGTCTCAAGGTAGACACTCGAAAGTGAAAACAAATTAATAGCTTAGGGTGCTTGTTTTACTTTGATTTTCTTTAAATTATATTGACCTTGAAATCCTAAAAATTTTCGGCTATGGTGTATTTTTTACACCTCTTGTAGCCTCCTCAAACCAAAACCTCACGAGCCGCCACTGCTATATATATATATATATATATATATATATATATATATAGTAAATTCAAGCTATTTGTCTGGGTAACCTATAATAATAATATATTTTATTTCAGGTTTTATAAACCTGAAAAGTATATTAAGAATTTGTTATTCAGACAATCCATATTTCATTGATGTTATTCAAAGAAAATGTGATGGAATCGATAACAGTTAAATGATTTCAAACAATTTCAGGTATCAGTTTTTTGTATTAACGAATTGTCACATTTCTAAGTGAAAAAATTTCTCATTCGAGCAACGAAATTGGTTTGATTTATACCCCGATTGCATTTCGAGTTTCAATTTCCGATTAAATAAGATCGAATAATTCTTTTGCAGATATATCATGAAACCTATTTTTCAGGCGGTCATTGAGTCGTAAGTTATTCATGTCCTTCAACCTGACAAATCTGAATCGAAGAGTAAACTTTTTGTATAGGGATTTTCGATTGAATATATTTCTCCAGAGATTTGCATGAGATATGAGAATTCATTTTTCTAGAATACCCTTAGCTTTCTCCAAGTATTTGTGAACAATTCTCTTTTTATTCATTGATTTATGGACTTCCAATTCATTGGAAAAAATATGAACTCGACAATAAATTTATTTGTTCTAATATTTTGCTTCACAATCTATCTAAATAAAACTTTTAACCGTATTATCATTAAATATCCAGATAATGCAAAACTCTTTTTCTTTTTTTTTCTGAACAATAAGAACTTAGATACAGTGATTTTTATGAACTATTGAGAGCACAACTATAAAAGTTCAACATATTAATAGGAACAATTTATATATTCGTTTTTGTTTCAACTCATACGTGAGTTATATCTTATCATTGCAATTTTGCAACGAAGTTTCGAGGAATGATAACTGTAACTAGCAAGTTTGTGTAACACAAACTTAACAAAGTAAGTTAATGGAATTGAATAACTTGATACAAGTATTACCTGTTCACATACGTTCGATGTAATTCGAGTGTTTACTATTCACTCTTTATATACTTAACGAAGGGAAACATGGAAAATTCTTCAATAATTTATTTAAAAAATTATCGAACAACTTTCCAAGGTTATATGTATTCCGCGGCGAGAATTCCACATTCACAATTCGTGAAATATAGAAGTCAAGTCACCCCGACTCAAAATCTGCATTCAGCTGTTTCAATCTTATAAGATCTCATCAGTGCAGCTTATTTGAGTCTGAGTGAATTAACTATGTTCTAATTGTTCCCCAGTACAAATCGCGGTCGGAATACTATCTGGATAACAACCCAGAGCGCCTTCCTTCAAGGATACTTGAAACCAACAATTCACCGCTCAGATCGAAAATGCGGAATCCTATCTCGAGAATATCGATTTTCATCATATCATATTTCCTGATCGTCTGAAAGAGTATCGAAAATCGGTTTCCTCGACAGTACACTTTTTTTTTGGTTTTTGTAGGTACACATAGTAAATTAAAATTTACAATATTTTCATAATTATCAACTGTCATTTGTTAGCTTCATCAATTAGATATTTCATTCTACTTTACTGCTAACACATGGTATATCATTTTGAAATATTGGGAGGGTAGAAAAATTACTTTAAGTTTAAAGAATTATATTATTCAAGAGTAATCTCTAAAATTACATTTAATTCAATAGTCGATATTTCAGTTCCATAGGGCAAACTCTCATTATTTTAAATAAATAGTCTCCATGCTCGTAATTAATTTCGAAATAAATCTATATGTTATATTATTTTCATGTAAGTTGTATAGATTTCTCAATGGTACCATTCGACAATTCGCTGAAGTTTTTGTTGATATAAAAAGAGATTTATCGCCAATCTGTTTCTCTTCAACAATTCCACAATTTTGTTTTTGTTGATGACATGGCTTTCTGACTTGGTTTTCTAAGGATTTCTCGGGAAAGAAAATTCGGTGTTCGTTGAAATGGAAATCTGTTTTTCACATTTCTGCATAAGTAGGAGCTTGAACGTTTTAAGGAATTTATACAGTTGATGTAAAAGTCAGAAAAAAAGAAATGTCACTAAATGATAATTTTTTTGAAAAAAATTTCATTTGCATTCTTTCATCTTATATGACTCCAAAATATTTATAAATTGAACTTGAACTGAAATATCTATTTTTCGAAGTAGAATATCAGAGTATTATACTTAAAGCAGATCAAAATTAGCGCGAGAAAAAATTTTTTTCGTGCAAAATAAGCCATTAAATTTGTTTCAATTTTTTTATTCAAATATAGTTTCGTAGATTATAAGTTCATGTTTCCATAAAGCGTTAGTTGCAGTTGTTAAAAAAATTTCAGTGACAAGGAGAAATCCAACAGTGATTTCATTATTGGAAAATAATTTATGATATTCATTCGAAATATATTTGAAAATTCAGAAAATTTGAATTAAAAAAATAGCTTATATGATTGCAACATTTATAGTTATCTCATCCATACTCCATCTAAGAATCGACATTTCCATAGATGAAGAACATTCAACGTGATGTATAGTGTGAAATTTATATGTGTAAAATATCTTGTGATAATTTTCTTAAGTACTTCTGGTTAATATTTCAAATAAATTTGTCAATATAACAAATAATTGAAATTAACTAGATCTGGGATAATTATTCGACATAACATAATTCTTCTATTCCATTTTCAGTAAATCCTTTTCCAATAATGGAATAGAGTTGAAAAAACTATATATATATATATATATATATATATATATATATATATATATATATATATATATATATATATATATATATTATATTATATATAATTTCTATTAATCTAGTTCCGCAAATGCTTCCCCACCGAAATACAGGGAAGTTTTAAAAAAAATGGAATTTTTTTAATATCTTCTAAACTGCGAAAGCTATCAAAATGAACTTTTAACTGAGCATAATTTTTTTAAAACATATTCCAGGATAACTTATTCAAGAATTGAAAATATGGTTGCTTTGATTACTCGCAATCGCAATGCCGAACTTTTGACAAAATTAGATTTAGTATTTCGAATTACAATAAAAGTGTTTTCTTTATTTTATTTCGTAAGAAAGAAAACACTTGAGAATATCAAATTGAAGCAAGAGAAAAAATTTATTCATATCTTTTCTATTTACCAATAATGCCCTCCCTCAAAAATATGGGTTAATGAAACTCACGGTACCACTGTATTCTCCGCCCCTGAACAGTTTTGGAAAAAATTACAACACTAGTGTATGGTGCTTGGAAAACTATAACAATGTTCCAAAGTTCATTTTGATAGCTTTCGTGGTATATATATATATATATATATATATATATATATATATATATATATATATATATATATATATATATATATATATATATATATGTGTGTGTGTGTGTGTATGTGATTAGTGCAGGTTTTTTGATTAATTAAATTTTTCCTACCGAGCAATTTATAACAGCTCTTATTTATCAATGCCTTGTATGCTGACAGTAAACTGATTGCTGAACGTTTAACAATGTGAATTCACGAGGAAGAATATCCATCAGAATCATTCAAAACATATGAATTTCCATTTAGTTTTGAATTGTTGACATTTACATTGGCATACACGAAAACAATACGTGGGTGATAGATGAGTGGGAATAGAATATCTGGCAAAGATAGACCAAACAGGTGTTTCAATATTAGATTTGACAATTAACCCAACTACAAAGCTGCTGTTTATAAATTACGCTCATTCCTTTTGATCTTAATTACGTCCTTGTCTCTCGAAATTAATATTTTGATAACAAATATTGCACCAGGAAGAAAGTTTTGTTGTTTTGTATATATTGAGTCTGATTTCCAACAAATTAGAAGTAGACGAAAAGTTCTTTCCTAAAAATTCCTATTTCATGAAATTTGATAAATTTCAAGTCAGAAATCCATGCATAACAACTTTTATGTTTTTTCAAACTAAAAAAAATACATTTTGAAGGAAAATTATTATTATTTATGAATATTGGATGGATTTGTCAGTCCTTTTTGATGATACATTCAAACTATAAATGCAATTCACTATAATGGGTTTTTAAACATTTTTTCAAATTTAAATTTTTGTGACTGCAATTTGGTAGTTTACTATTGGCATTGTACAATTTTTCTATTAGTAGACAGATATCTAAAGGAAGGGGTTGGAATATAATCATTACTGGGAATTTCGTATTTTAAGCTGAATAAATGAAAGGCTTCCTACTAACATGTAAGTAGTAAGCCTCTAATTTATTTAATATTACGAAATTTCCAGAGACGATAATCCTTCAACCTCCTTTCTTTGTATAACTCTCTACTATTATGAAACCTGTATAATGCCTAAAATGTTCATTTGCTTGAAAATGTGGTAGTGCTACAAAACTGTAGTTGAAACATTTAGATAAAAACAAAGTCTATTGTTCCTCATTTCTACTCATAGTTATTATAAATAATATAAAGATATAATATATAATATATATAATATATATATATATATAAATATATATATATATATATATATATATATATTTATATGTTAATAGATATATATATATATATATATATATATATATGTATATATATATATATATATATATATATATATATATATATATGTGTATATATATATATATATATATATATATATATATATATATATATATATATATATATATATATATATATATATATATATATATATATATATATATATATATATATATATATATATATATATATATGTATATATACAGGGTGTCCCACCAGGAAAGAACGCGATCTGTATAAGGAAAACTACACATAGGCAACTTTTGAAATTTTGACAGTATACTTATGTTGATAAGGGCAACTCGACTAAAATATTTTCAAGATGGTGGCACTTCCGGTTATACCGGAAGTAGATACCAACTTGCTTATTTTAAATTGGATACCCTATATATTAATACATTTTTAGATTCTACGCAGATTTCATGTATTATGTCCTATACCTAAGTCTAAGCGTTTTTGACATATTTAGGTTTTTATGTCAAAAATGACGATTGCAAGCCCTAATATAATTATCAATCGTTCCTATAAGGACTCCCGTATTACTTACTTTGGGGTGGATTCCTTATTGCAAAAGACTTGCTTTAATAGATTTTGTATAGTATTAGGATAACTAATCATACAGGGTGTTCGAAAAAGAAGATCTAAAATGAGATTGAGAAAACTGACAAAAATCAATTCTTTCAAATGGAAACCCCCGATTTTTCTCATTTTGTAGAATTTAGCATTTAAAAAGAAGGTAACTTTGTATGAAGTTATCTATACCTAAAATTTTCGAAATATTGCCAATTTAATATTTTTATATGGCGATTTTGCATTTAATCGTTAAACAATTAGATCTAGGATAGCCACGATCGTATTTGACATTTCAAATCATCGTAATGGCATCCCGGTTAAATTATACAAACGAAGATTATTTAAACTTATTTATTATTTATGGACAATGTGATAAATTATTTCAAAAACATGTGATACATGTGCGACCCGATATTCTCATAAACAAAAATGAATTATAGAAAACTTCAAGAATTTTGGATCCGTAAAGGCATAAGTGTACAAAAAGAAACCAGTTGTTAACAATGAAAATATTGAAATAGCAATTTTGGGATATTTCGAAGCATATCCAACAAAATCTTCAAGGCAGATAGCATTAGAATCAGGCTCATCTAAATCGTCAGTTCTAAGAATTTTACGGAAACACAAATATCATCCCTATGTTATCCATATTTTAATTAGTGCAGCATTTAAATGAAAATGATTTAGATAAGCCTTGAAAGTTTAAATAATTTTCGTTTGTATAATTTAACCGGGGTGCCATTACGATGATTTGAAATGTCAAATACGATCGTGGCTATCCTAGATCTAATTGTTTAACGATTAAATGCATAATCGCCATATAAAAATATTAAATTGGCAATATTTCGAAAACTTCAAATTTTAGGTATAGATAACTTTATACAAAGTTACCTTAAGTTTTGATGCTAAATACTACAAAATAAGAAAAATCGGGGGTTTCCATTTGAAAAAATTGATTTTTGTCAGTTTTCTCAATCTCATTTTAGATCTTATTTTTCGAACACCCTGTATGATTAGTTATCCAAATACTATACAAAATATTTTAAAGCAAGTCTTTTGCAATAAGGAGTCCACCCCAAAGTAATTAATACGGGAGTCCTTTAGGAACGATTGATAATTATATTAGGGCTTGCAATCGTCATTTTTGACATAAAAACATGAATATGTCAAAAACGCTTAAACTTAGGTATATTAGATAATACATAAAATCTGCCTAGAATCTTGCGTAAAATCTAAAAATGTATTAATATATAGGGTATCCAATTTAAAATAAGCAAGTTGGTATCTACTTCCGGTATAACCGGAAGTGCCACCATCTTGAAAATATTTTAGTCGGGTTGCTCCTATCAACATTAGTATACTGTCGAATTTTCAAAAGTTTCCTATGTGTAGTTTTTCATATACAGATCGCGTTCTTTCCCGGTGGGACACCTTGTATATATATATATATATATATATATATATATATATATATATATATATATATATATATATATATATATATATATATATATTGTTCAGAAAGATTTCCGCGGTCGGAAGTATTTGAAAAACTTGGTTCTCGGGATGAACCGCGTAAAAGATTTGAAAAATCTCGACGTTTCGGCTCCTTTTGCGAAGCCATCTTCAGGAGAATTAGAAGGAAAAATTATTCAGATACGTGGCCTCAATCTGCCTACTCCACGAATCGAATTAGGAGGAATCGGAAATAATACGATTGTATTGCCGTGTCACACCCAATCGGAGTGCATCCCGCACTGTGGAGTAGGCAGATTGAGGCCACGTATCTGAATAATTTTTCCTTCTAATTCTCCTGAAGATGGCTTCGCAAAAGGAGCCGAAACGTCGAGATTTTTCAAATCTTTTACGCGGTTCATCCCGAGAACCAAGTTTTTCATATATATATATATATATATATATATATATTATTGAACGAGTAGCTGCCTTCAAAATTATTATGACAGTATCAATGGGGATTATTATTGATAAGCATTCTCATTCAAGAATTAATTTTTTTTTTTTCACATACAAACTTACTAAGACAATTTGAAGGGTCTATGGAGGTGAGAAACTACTGAAAGCCGATGAAAAACATGGAAAGTTTACATTGTGATGGATATTTAGGAAGAGATTCGAATCCCCAAAATAATACTTTTTTAACATGAACTCAATGTACGTACCAAATTTCAACCTTCGAACTCAATCTTCAGGAGCAGCGAAGGTGCGCAGAACCTCAAAACTGCGAAAAACAAGAAGTCTTCACATAAAAAAATTGCGTGTATCAACTCCGACGAATGGAGTTTACTTCAGTTGCGCACAAGAATCTATAACATATCGCTTTAAGTTAACGCTTGATTTTACCCCTCCTAAAATTTTCATACCGCGAGCTAAATTTGGATTACCCAAACTCCAAAAATGGCAATGGTTAGAAAAAATTGTTTTACCGGCAAACCCCTCTTCCTCTAGTTTCTTATTCTTCAAAAACCAGTTTTTTCAACATTATGAACCCTCAAGAACAACCACAGACAAGGCCTGCGAGAGGGTGGGGCAGGAGGGGCCAGAGCCCTGGGGCCCGATTGATGGCTATTAAGACCTGGTCTGATTCAAATGGACTTTGTTTCAACACAGATAAAACTGTAGTAATGTCTTACAGAGGAACCCTACAACCTGTTACCCTAAACAATAAAACAATTCAAACAGTGAACTCAGCGAAGTTTTTAGGTCTTTATATTGATGAGTCGCTCAAATGGTGTACTCATATAGACATATTAACAAAAAAATTATCTTCTGCATGTTTCGCCATTAAAACGGTTTCTAGAGAGCTTTCAATTTCTGCTGCGTTGTCGACATACTTTTCTTTATTCGAATCACACCTTCGTTATGGTTTGCCATATTGGGGTTCATGCAGCCTCTTCCACTTTGAGTCTGTTTTCAGATTGCAAAAGAGAGCAGTTCGTTATATGTTCGATCTGAGCAGAAGGACACATTGCGAATTCTACTTTAAAAAATTCAAAATTCTAACCCTTCCTTCACTATTCATATCCGAATCCGTCTGTTTGGTTCGCAAACACATTCATAACTTTTCAGAAAGACCAAATCATAGATATCCCACAAGAAATTCAGATACAGATATTTATTTAATAACGCCCACCTCCGTCTTAGCAAAAAACTCCTTTACCTACAATGCCGGAAAGTTATACAATCATCTACCATTGGAGCTAAAATCCTTGAGTACGTACAAAAAGTTCCGAAGTTCGACTAAGGCTTTTCTTTTGGAGAGACCATTTTACTCAGTAGCAGAATTTTATTCTGTAACTGAATTTCACAATGTAACATAGACCCTTGAGATCCACATTTAGTAGCAACATATGTTAATGTTTTGTTTTTTTTTTTTTATAATACAATATGTAATATACAAAATTTTATATCTGTGTGATAAGTTTAGTTGACAAATCTGTTGATTCTTAACATATGTTTATACATAATTGACGGATAAATGTTTTTCTATTTTGTTCTTCTATTCAATAGATTCTTGTTTTGTTTAACGATTGAAAGTGTGTTTTGTTTGATTAGTTATCATTGTTAAATTTTATTTTTAATTTTTTATAGGTATGTGCTTTGTCGACAAAATTTTGTAATTTTATAGGACAATAAAGCTGTTTCTCTCTCTCTCTCTCCCGGGATCCCGAAAGGGGCCCGGCACGGCCAAATGTAAAATTCCTTTCTGTAAATGTTAGTCTTGGTTTTCCAGTTCACTAAGTATTAATTTAATTTTAGCCATGAATAAAGTCGCAACTGTGAGTACCTAAGCGAATTAATCAAGCTATCAAGCATTTTAGTAATGTATTGTTATTAGTGTAACAAAACGGTGCGATGGCGGCTGGAACACGACCGCGGCTGACACACAACTACTGATAGACGATCAATTTTTACCAAGCTCTCTTCATTCAATGTATTAAACTCGCCAGAGTAGATAGCGTCAACCAGGTTGCTGGACATCTGCCAGGGAGTGTAAAGGCCCTTGATGAACTAAGTTTAATTTAACTGCAGAAAATCGTCGAGACATAGATAGGCTGAAAACCTATTTCAAAACATTTAACTACCTCCTTCTTGCATCTACTCGGTCCAAGAATTTGAAGTCAATAGACAATGTAAACAGAGTGCTGCAGTGTCGTGAAGGAATGTTGGATGTTGCATCAAAAAACTTGAGTTCTTTGATAGATAATTTGAAGAATCTTCGCTTTGAAAGATGGGGTCGAATATTTAGTGAAGCTCAGAGAGTGACTGAAAACATTGGTTGGAACATTGAGCAACAAAAAATAAGAAAGAAACGAAAGAGACCAGCTGGTGAAGACTGCGAGGATAATGCAGAGGACGAGTATAATTATAAGGCAGTTTTCGAGCGTGACTTTTTCAACGTTATCCTGGACATTATCAACGTTATCCTAGACTGACCTTGCAAGAGAAGCCAACCTGGATATCATCATTGATGAGTTTGCCATGAGGAAGGCCAGAAAGGGGACTTTATTGTGAATAAGGATATTTAGATTATTGTAAAGAAGGATTTTAGCCTATCAAAATTGTTAACGTAAACCAAAAAATGACTATTACGACTAAAGAGTAATATTCTTTATAAGTAATATCATGTATTTCTTTGGCAATAAATAATTTTTCTTTAACTTCTACAAAAACTTTAAAAAATTAATTTAGGCCTATGCTTACAAAAAAAAAAAAGTTTAGAATTGAAGAAACTAAAGTTTGTATTTATTATAAAAAATGATAATTTTGTTGATGCAGCTTATGAGGTAGCCATATTTCAATGTTCTATTCACGTCAATGTTCATGTCAAGGTTAACAGTGATAATTTAAAAAAAATCTAAATTATTCTTACAGTTCATTTTTAATAATTCCCGACTTGCATATGGCGTACTTAAAAAAACTCAGTAAGAAATCAGGAAAATAGAGGGCCCGGTATCACTCAGCCCAGGGGCCCGTGATGACTCTCGCCGGCCCTGACCACAGATATTAAATTTCAGTTAATTTTATCAGATAGGAACTACAATTCACTTCCGTACCTCACAGTTGACTTTCAATGCAATGCAATAGTTTATTATTCCCGGGGAAATTAAATCTAAATAGCTTAAGGCTCGCAGTGTTCCCAAGCGGCAACCCATTAAAGTATTAACTGCGCCAAGCCAGCCTTCTTTGCTTGGACGACCACAAACGCTTTCCGCGTGTTAAAATCGTAAACATAGTACTTCTCCATTTTCACTGGACTTGAACAGGTAATTCATCATTTATCATAACTATTAAAAAGTGAATATCAATCATTATTGTAAATGATAAGAAATTTTCAAATTAATAAAACTATAAATCAAGATTATGATATTACTGACATTTTTGATAATAATTTGAAACATTGTAAGACTGGTAGAAAAAAAAGAACATTTGAACGCAATTAACCTAATGAAATATATATATATGCATATGAGAGATAAGAAGTTTCACATCAAAAAAATAATAGAAAGATATGTTACTTCAAACACTCAATTATTCACTTGTAAGTTTCTTTAACTCCTTGTTGAATTATAATTTCTAGTTTATCAAATATAAAATGGAACGAAAGTCATACAATAAGCCTCTATTTCTGCATTGATAATTGTAACCTTCTTGATATATCTGGAAGAATTATGAATTCATGATATATACCTACCATGATCTCTAAGTATATGCATATTTAATTCTTTGTATTTATTTTATCCTGTCGCAGCTTCTGAAGAATAGTCCCGGCCCAGTTATTAAAAGCAAAATGTCCTGAAATGATCATGAAATACTATTAACAGGAATATTAACTAAAAATTGAAAAATTCCTCTAACAAAACGATGTAAACGTTATACTGCAAATATCTCCCAAATGGATACAAATCTGATAAAATCAAAGGACACGAAAATGCTAATATACTTGCTAGAAAGGAAGCACGAGCGCCATATACTGGCCCAGAACATTTCTGTGGTACAGGAAAATGCACCTCTGAGAAAGAGTTTCGGGAGGAAGAAAGAGCAACACTCTGGAGGAATCTTCTAAGGATGGATTACTCCAAAACGTTCATTTCAAACTTTCAAAACTGCAAGATCCAAAGGATATCTAGACCTCAGTAAGAACAAATTTCACCTCCTCACTGGCTTCCTCACAGGACACTGTTGCCTCTGGCAGCATCTGAGAGTAGGTTTATCAGACGAGTGTATGTTCTGTGGGGAGGAGGAGGAAACTCCTGTTTACCTGGTTACTAAATTCCTCGCCATTGCAAGCCAACTCAAAGAATGCTTTGGACAAGAAACTTCTAGTAGTGAGGATATATCCTCCTTGAAGCCTTTCCAGATACTGGAGTTTAGAGCTGTAGATGGCGCAATAGTGAAAACAACTCTAATGGGGGGCACAATAGACCTTAGGGTCGTGGGTGCAGCGTAGCCCCATATTGAATAAATGAATAAATACATGATAACCTTCTTGATATGCCTGAAAGAATTATGGACATATATTTATAAATACTATGATCTAAAAGTAGTTGCATATTTCATTTAAAGTGTAATTTTTTGTTTTCTTTTTATCCTGTCTCTGCTTATGAAAAAAAAAATCCGGGTTAGTAACCATGCCTTGTTGTTACTATTTAATAGCAAAATATCCTAAAAGGTTCATGAAATACTAACCGGAATATCAGTGGCGTAACTACCAGTGTTCAACGTGTTCCACGGAACACGGGCCCCGCGGCTCTGAGGGGGCCCCTTGAAGAGCATGCGAACCCGAAAATTTCGGACTTTTCACATAGATAATGTATAAAAATAATAGTTTTCATCATGATGATTTCGCTTCTGATTGACAAAAATTGTCAGCTTGAACACGAATCAATGCTGGAAGCTTATTGTTCATAAATTTCCTATTTCGCGCTCATTGTACAAAATTATATTTTATATAAAATTATATTTTATATCAATCAGCGATGAAAGTGCTGGATGTTTTCCATCAAAAAGATACTGACAATCAATCAGGTAATGTACTGCTCAGGAACGATAAAGGGCTTTACGACTCTGATTCAGATCTGACGTCGGAAGAAAAGCGATATTTGGTTGATATTGGACCTTGCAGACCAAATGGTCCATTCCCTCGCGACATGAATGGAAGGGGGTTTTCCAGCTTTCATTACAAGAAAACTTCAAAATCTGGTCTTCATACTGAACGCTTTTGGTTGTGCTACTCGACAATTCTAGACAAATGTTATTGTCAACCTTGTTGGCTTTTTTCTAAGCCTATAGATTCTTTTTCGAAAGGTTTTGATGATTGGAGTCATTTACAACAAGCAATTGTACGACACGAAAAAAGCCAAGACCACAACCTTTCTTGTTCAATTTATGATAAATGGCGTTTGAATAAGACTTTGGATCATGAACTGGAGGCTTCCATGAGACAGAAAATTTCTTATTGGCGGAAAATTTTGGAACGAGTTATTGATGTCACTTAAACTTTAGCGTCTTGTAACATGATGTTCAGAGGTCACTGTGAATCTGATGATTCACTGAATCCTGGAAATTTTCTGACAGTCATCAATCTTTTGAGTAGATACGATCCCATTTTGAAAACTTTACTTGAGGAAAAGAAAAAAAATTCGACAACTTACTTGAGTCCGATGATCCAAAATGAAATCATTAGTATGATAGCAGAAAACGTAAAGGTAAAAATTTTGTCTGACATTCGAAAAGCTCCATTTTTTGCTTTAATAGCAGATTCTACACAAGACAAATCAAAAATTGATCAGTTGAGCATAATTTTGCGTTACATTGTAATCGAATATTTGAATAGTAAACCTTCAAAAATTCAGATTAAGGAATCATTTCTCGGATTTATTCCAGTTGTCGATCAAACAGGAAAAAACCTTGCTCATGTATTTTTAGATGACGTCATTGATGCAAACAAACTTGAGGTTAAAAAATTGAAGGGACAAGGTTATGACGGCGCCGCCAATATGAGTGGTTGTTACAAAGGTTGTCAAGCAGAAGTCCGCAAAGTGTGCGAAAAATTTGAATTTAGTGATCAATGACTCCGTGAAATCAGTTCACGAAATTCGGGATTTTTATGATTTTGTTGAACAAGTTTACGTTTTTTTCGCCCACAGCATAAAACGTTGGGCTCAATTAGAAGCTACATTGAACAGCGCCACAAATTTTACTCTGAAGAATCTTAACCCTACTCGATGGTCATCCCGGCATGATGCTTTGAAAGCTATTCGGTTCAAATACGAGGTATGGCAATTTGAAACCCGGAATCGGCCGATATCTCCCGAACTAAACACACCAGCCGGCGCGTTCTGGTCTCGTTCGAAAGAGGGGACTCTTCAGTAGTACCAGTTAAATTTTGAACGCGGTATCACGTTTAGTTTGTGTTTCCCGCGTGTTTTTGTAAAGCAAGGTTTTTTCTATACGTCGCGAAAATGAGTGACCTAATTAAGAGGCAACGCGCGGTTATCGAATTTTTGGTTAAAACAAACGAAACCTCCGCGGAAATCTTTCGTAAACTTAAAGACGTGTATGGAGATAATTCTCTGTCGAAAACTGCCGTGTTCGAGTGGGCAAAGCGGTTCAGGGAGGGACGTGTTTCGATAGAGGACGATCCGAGGCCGGGCGCAGCCGTCATCTCTCGTACCCCCACCAATGTCGATCGTATCCGCACGTTGGTAACATCAGACCGTCGGTTAACACTCCGAGAGTTGTCCTACAAGTTAAACATCAATAAGGAAACCATTAGGCAGATTTTACACGAGAAGCTAGACATGAGAAAGATTTGTGCAAAGATGGTGCCGAAAATGCTCACGTTGGACCAAAAACACCTTCGAATGTCCATCTGCAGTGACCTTTTAGAGGAAAATTGAGGACAGATGGGAGGGACAGGATGAGTACTGTGGTAACCGGAGATGAATCTTGGATATTCGAGTACGATCTCGATACGCGTAGACAGAGTAAGCAGAGTGTGGAATGTGGGGGGGAGCGCCCGAAGAAAGACAGGATGTCCAAATCGAAAATGAAGTCTATGCTCGTAATTTACTTAGATATCAAAGGCGTAATTCATCGGGAATACGTTCCAGAGGGACAAACAGTGACCGGACTGTACTACCAAGGTGTCCTTGAGCGGCTGAGAGCCCGTATTTTCCGCGTGAGGCCCGAACTCGCGGAGAATGGTTGGCTCTTGCATCATGACAATGCACCTGCACATTCGTCGATACGAATTCGCGAGTTTTTAGCCAAAAAAAGCATCGCAACGTTGCCGCACCCCCCCTACAGCCCCGACCTCGCTCCCTGCGACTTCTTCCTATTCCCAAAGATGAAGCAGTACCTGAAGGGGACCCACCACGGCGGTGTACAGGAGGCGAAAGAAGCTGCGACGGTGGCGCTGAACACCCTAACTGAAGACGACTACCGTGGGTGCTTCGAGGCGTGGGAGCGGAGGTGGAAGCGGTGCGTGGAACTCCAAGGAGACTACTGTGAAGGATTATGATCGAAATTTCGCCGAAAATTAATTTAGCTGCCCCTCGGAGCTCGATTCCGGGTTTCAAATTGCCATACCTCGTATACTAGCTGTCTAAAAATTTTATCAACAATAATTTTGACTTCTGATAAAGTAAGTGAAAGAGATGAAGCAAAACATTTAAAAACGAAATTTGAGAAATTTGAGACTGTTTTTCTCATTGTATTGGAAAGCAGAATTTTGAATATTTTAGATTGCGTCTCGAAAGAATTACAGAATTCAGAACAAAATATCGAAAAAGCTGCTATAATGTTGAATGGAGCCTATGTAAATATGACAAACTTGCGTGAAGATTTTGATAGTCTAATGGGAACAGCTGTTGCTATGGCGAAAGAATGGGGAACTGCGACAGAATTTACTGTCAAAAGAAAGGGTCGTCCTAAAAAACAGTTTGATGAAAAAAGTGGTCATTTTATCATAGAAAATAGAGAGGATTATTTTAGAATAAATGTCTTTTATAAAACTGTCGACATTGTGATTACGCAGTTACGAGAAAGAAGTGCAAGCCTCAAAGAAATCGTGCATGTTTTTCGCGTTGTTTCTCCTGCTTTTCTGTCTCAATCGAATGACGATGAAGTATTTAGCGCAGGAAAAGATTTTTGTACTGAATATTCAGAAGACGTTTCAGATCAATTGCCTCACCAATTGTTATCGTTCAGAACTTGCTTCAAAAATGATTTGATGAGTATGAAAACGACTCAGGAAATGTTTGAACACCTGTTGATCCAAAATTTTTCTTCGTGCAGTAGTTTTACAGAAATAATAACTGCTTGTTATTTATTTCTAACTATTCCTGTCACAGTAGCAAGCGCAGAAAGATCTTTTTCGAAATTGAAACTGATCAAAAATTATCTCAGGAGTACTATGGGACAAGAAAGGTTGAGCTCTTTGACCATTATTTCTATTGAAAACGAAGAAGCAAGAAATCTAGATATATCCAATCTAATCAATGTATTCGCGAATATGAAAGTTCGCAAGAAGGATTTTAGTAATGTATGAAGCCTTTTCAATGTACTAAGATAGTAAGAATATGCATTGTATGAATAAATAAATTTTAGCGCAAAAGTATATTCGTTTTTTTTCTGTAAAATTGATGGGGGGAGGTCCAATAGAGAAGAGGGGCCCATTTTTCTTGGTGGAACACATCAAAATCGACAGTAGTTACGCCACTGCGGAATATAAACTGAAAATTAGAGAAATTCCTTCTACGAAAACGAAGTGAAAGTCACACTGCAAAGATTCTGAGTAATTTATCTCAAATGGATACAAATCTGACGCGATAGCTTTCGCAGTACGTCTTTGTTGGTCTTTTCACCGACTGATATCGTTACTCGATGGCTGACATTATCAGCATTTCTATTCAATAGCAGAGTATTTATTCACTAATTCTAGTGAGAGGGTGATCGAACTCAAGCGAAGCATTCAAGGAAGTTAAGACGAATATCACAATAAGAGTAAAGCTACGACTTCAAGATGTAACTGTTTGACAGTCACATTCGAATCTATGCCCCATCAGCTAACTTTTCCTCACATATTATTCTTCTGTTTACTTAATGAATCACAGGCTTCAAAGTACTGAAATATTGTCTGCCTATTCGCAATTTTCTAATTAATGAACACACTACGGAGACTATTTAATGATCCTCATTAGTGAACCAATCTGAAAACGTTGTTTCTATAGAAGGGATCATCACAAAAGATGATACCCGTGCAATGGCATTTTAGAATTCTATATTCTTTGATTCAAACTCGTGGATATCATTCTTAAGCTTGAATTCTTTGTTGGATTGTTCTCGGAACAAAAAAAGTATTATGTGTTAACTTCCAAGGTGAACAGCAGAAAATGAACTAGATAAAATTCAAAACACATGTTACTCTCCAGATACTTGGCGTATAAAATGAGACTAACACGACTGACACCACTGTGTTGCTAGGCGTGCGCATCAGCAGAATTCATATTTGCGTATTGTTGTTATTTTAGTATTAATAAAATATGTATTGTGAAAGTGATTCAATAGAATTTGATAATAACGACGATGAAGTCAAGTTAATACCAGTGTATGTAAATTTCAGTGAGATACTCTAAATAAATATAAAAATATGGTTATAATAGCATTGTGTTATTAAATATTACATATTATTTTGAAGTGAGAAATCGATTATAGTTCTTACAAAAATCTACTATCTATTCGTGTAATCAAAAATCTCAATGAATAATTGAAATAATCAAATCTTTTAACATTCTTAATCTGTGTTTATACGAAAAAGTAGTGATTTCAACATCAAATTTTCTTATAAAAACTAAGAGCCATCGTTAGAGTTTCTTTGGGATTCAATAATTTAAAAGACAGAATACCACAATCTTTGCAATTTTTTGGAGATGTATCTTAATTTAGTTACTACTAACCAATCCTTAGTAAGATTGAGTTCACTGATTATATTCATATATTTATATTATAATTAATAATAAAGTATTCATTTTCATAACTTTTTATAAAGAGATATAAATTGTAATCAAGTTACCATTTCTTCATTCATTCTTTTAATTTAATAACTCTAGAAAGTTTTTTCATTTGATTATTATCGAACGATTTTAATTTATTTCATTGCGCTATTTAATACATAATAATATATAGCGAAAGAAACTTAGTTAAAACTTCCATATATTTTATATGACTATTACTTATATAAAAATGAAAAAATAATATCCTTGAGATATAGAAAAAAAGAAATGCAAAAGACTGTTAAATTGCTCCCTATCAGTAGGCTTCAATTTCTACTTTCACTTATACGCATCGTGCACAAAATTGTTTTCTCTCAAGAAATGTTGATCTCCATTTCATCTTCAGCAAGAATCTGCTTTTGAGTGTTCGAAAGAAGTAGTTTTATATCTAATTTTCGATTCCATCAAAGTCGGAGTAACCTTGAGGGTACATGAAACTTTTTACACAAACGAAAAGAGTTCCTATGAAATGTCAGAGACAAAGGTTATATGGTAATTACAATATAATTGAATCCAACTCTGAAAATTCTTTTCAACAAGAAACTTCAGTGACTGGGAAGCTTTGTTGGCTCACTGAATTTACCTAGAAAATTGGACAAATGATGTAATTTGATTGTTCTTTTCAGAAGTGAAATGAACATTGTTCTTACGGTTCAAGATGTTTTGATAGAAAGTAAATAAACAGCATCTCGTTGTGACGAAAATTTTTGAAATAAAGATCAGATTTTTTCCAAACTGGATGCATTAGGAATAAAATCATATTTTTTGAATTTTTCAGGAATTATCGAGAATATTATTTGAATTTATTAAATATTCAGTAGATCCTCCATTTTAAGAAACACAAATTATTATGTTCAATATGTATAAAATCAAATCGGAATACATATAACCAGCTACCTTAGAAAGTTGTTTGATAATTTTTGAAATTATTGAAGAATTTTCTTTGTTTATTTTATATAAATATTCACCTTATCTAGCGAAAACTTGTCTCTCAATCTATTGATGTTCATGCAAAGTTCTTGAATGCGTGTTCACAGAGCTAGATGTTAAGTTAAGGACATAAATAAAATTTTATCCAACTGAAAATAACTGATATATTTTTACAGTATACAATATTCCTAAAAAATCCGAACACTAGAAATCAACTTTACGTGGTACCTGCAAAAAGGACCTTGAGCCATTAAAAGATGACTAAATTATTTCTTCAAAATACACATACTGTACAAAATATTTTAGTTAGAATATCTCATTCAATTTTAACTTTCAAATAAAATGCTTTCAGTTTTTTTCTAATTTAAAAAACCAAGATCTTTCAGAGAAGAGTGTACAGGGTGTCCCATTTTGGGTACTCTGAATGGTATCTCCGTTATTTTTGAAGATAGAGGGTTGCGGTTTTCGCGACACTGTCCTTCTTCGTAAAACTGAAGATGCCGTCAACAGGATTTTAATAGGCCTTCTAGTTTTTAAAATACGGGGCATTTTTGAAAATGTTACATTTTGGGATCCCCGTCGTATCGCCGTTGAAATGGAATACCCTGTATATTTATACACTATAAAAAAATTTTTTTTACCTTTTCAAAAATATATGATAGTATAAACTTTCTCTCAGAAATGCGCAAATAAAGGACAATTTTCTGAAATTAAATGCATAATCTAATAGTAGGCCATGGATATTGTTCACGACAAGAAACAAAAATAGATGTCAAACCAATATCATCGGTTTCTGGATCGACTTTTGGTTTATAAAGGTGTTTATTTTCGTTCTTTTGGTATTATTATTTAATTGATATTAATCAATGTCTTCGAATAATGCAGCGTATGAAAATTATGATATGCTGGTATGTTTTATACAGAGTAATGAAAATTCTGAAGAAGCTTCGGAATTATATTTCCTAAGGTAAGTAAGCTATAATGGCTATGAAAATCTCTATTATTATTTTAATTCTTTTCTTGTTAGATATCCAGAAAGAAGGCAATCGTTTTTTGAAATATTTGCTCGTTTAAGAGCAAATTTAGTTGAGCACGGATCATTTGTTCACCTGCGTGCTAAAATATACAACAAGGAAAATAGTGAAAGAGAAGAGATAGATACTTTGGGATATATGCAAGAAACACCTCTGTCCTCATAGAAAAATTGAGAAGTAAATTGGTGTGCCAAAAACTGACAGCATTGCAGAACTTCGAGAGACAATTCATTTAGCCTTTCGAAATCTGCGAATGAGAACAAAGGTTCTTTTAAACGCTATTAAAAATGATCGTCAATTTGAACATTACCTTCAATTTTTTTTAATAATGTTATTTATCTGTGTTTGTAATATTGTTACTTCACGCTACAAAACTGTTGACACAAACTTACTGTTAGAAAAAAGATCTATAGGTATTTTTTAAGTAAAAGATACCTATATGCAAGGTATCCAATTCTTCGTTAGTAATATGTAGCTTTCACTTGTTCATTATTGTTATCCATGGCCTTCTATTGATTTATGCATTTAATTTCAGAAAATTGTCATTTATTTGCGCGTTTCTGAGAATAAGTTTATACTTTCATATATTTTTGAAAAGGTAAAAAAAAGACATATATAGTCTATTAATATACAGGGTATCCCATTAAAAAAAAAATATAAGTTTGCTTTGTAGCTCGAAAATAGTAAAAATGTAACAAAATTTATCTGCACTACTGCATTCTAAGGAAAAAAATCTATAAGAATATTATATTACCTTTTCGATAAAATGAAGGATAACGGCGATACGACGGGGATCCCAAAAAGCAACATTTTCAAAAATGTATCTTAAAAACTAAAAGGGCTATTAAAATTCTGTTGACGGCATCTTCAGTTTTACGAAAAAGTAGCACAGTGTCGCAAAAACCACAACTCTCAATCTTCAAAAATAACGGAGATACCTTTCAAAAGTACCCAAAATGGGACACCCTGTACACGGTTGAAAACAAGGCATATTTAACTGAGATTGAATTCTCGCACATCACTTGGTGAAACATCATAAAGAATAAAGTATAAACTTTAAAATAAAAACACTTGGCTCATGTTTCACAATATAAAAAATATTTAGATACTGTATTTAGCAGTAACGAAAAGTCGACATGTTTCGAGTTATGAACTCATTATTAAGACTGACTACAGGAGAAAAAAGGAAAGGAAACACACGTGTTTCATTCCTCCCTGAAGTATGTGTCAGGGAGGCGGGCAGCTTGAGTTTGGGATTAACTCCTTCAGCCAGATCAGAGGATACACTTGTATGTACAAGTGCATTAAGGATAGGTGAGACGGGATATTTATGGAACATAGGAAGTGTGGGTAGGGTTCAGAGGATTAATACCGGCCCAGCAATCGCCTTATAAGTTTGCAAGCAGTGACTTACATTACCATGAGGAAACCTCTGAGAAAAACTCATGGCAGACCAGTCGGCCCCGGGGTTTGAACCCGAGACCTCCCAAATACTAGCCAGCGTACCTAACATACTCGACTAGCTTGGTGACTACGGGAGAGTATTACATCCTAATTTATAAAACAGACAAAAGCAAAGGTGATACCTGAAAATCAATTTGTTCGTTTACAAGGGGTAATTGACTATTATGTTCGGAACTTATTTCGACAATTTCAAGAAGGTCAAGGCGTTTTCCTTTGTAACCTGAATGTAACAATTTGGTTTTGTTGAAATCCAGGTAGTGATTGAATTTTATACAATGTTCAGAGAAGCCAGTGGTATTTTTGTTTTGTAAAATTGACTTTTTATGTTCTTCAACACGAATATTTATATTCGTCTGTCCTGTCTGTCCAATATAGAAAGCAGACATTCGTCGCAAAATATTTTGTAAATACCACTGTACCATCTAACATCGTTACTGCTAAATACAGTATCAAAATTTTATTTTTTTTTTATATTGTGAAACATAAGCCAAGTGTTTTTATTTTAAAGTTTATACTTTATTCAAGGCATATTTCGTGTGAAAATAATTGGGTAAATGCTGATGTGAAATAATGGGGTGAAATTCAGTCATTATTATAACGTTTGTTTTCCATATTAAAATTCCACAATATCAACGCAGCGAAACACTGAGTTAATTTGTTTTCAAACTTTGAAATTATATAGAACAAAGTACAGAGGTTTGTAGTTATAAAGTTCATTTGATTGATGAAATTTTCATTAAATCGTGTGATATTGTTAACTAATTAGTATTCATTCAATATTCTCAACAATTCATGGCATTATATTTTCATGAATACAAAATTATTTTCAAATATTTGCATTTTGTATTCCATACAAATTCTTGTTGAAAATACCAATTTAAGTATAGTTTTTGTATACTTGGAGAATAATTTTTTTAATCTGAGAGTTTTAGAAATATATCAATACAATTATTTTGAGATCACTTCATGAAAACTTACAGATTGGATCAACCTATCATATTACAAAAAAAATGCCTTCTGAAAAAAGTTATCATCGACCTAAGTGAACAAAATATTGTCATTCAACAAATAAGAAAAATAAATTTTTTTTCAAAAATACTATTCAAACTGTGTATTTCACTAAAATTTGGAATTCAAGAGATAAAATATTGAAATTTTTGTGCAATACTTAACATTGAATATATTTACTCTCAATATTAAAGTTTACTGTTTAATTTTTATTTTCACAGCATAGTATCTGCATTATATTTAATTTCACTCATACAATTGAAAATTTTATACCCTCATTAAAATAAAACTCAGTGCTTTTCATTCGTTCATAAATAGGTTATTTACTATTCCATTATCGGAAACAAATTTTCAAACCGAAGTTAATACAATTAAATTATTAGCCACCAATAACGGTTACAATGAGAGTCTTATCGATAAGCTCATTGAGAAAAAACGAATAAAGTATCTGTTGCATTCAATATACCCCGCGCAAACTATAATGAAGAACAAAAATACTTCCCAATAAATTATGTGCCGAATTTGAGTAGCAAAATTTGTAAAAATAACGTTAAAACAATTTGGACAAATAAAAGAAACTTGAAGTCATTCTTGGTCAATAATAAAGAAAAATCTAACATCAGAGAAAACAGTGGTGTTTACAAAATATTTTGCGACGAATGTCCTGCTTTCTATATTGGACAAACAGGAAGGAATATAAACATTCGTGTTGAAGAACATTAAAAGTCAATTTTACAAAATAAAAATACCACTGGCTTCTCTGAACATTGTATTAAATTCAATCATTTCATGGATTTCAACAAAACCCAATTGTTACATTCAGGTAACAAAGGAAAGCGCCTTGACCTTCTTGAAATTCTTGAAATAACTTCCGCCCATAATAGTCAATTACTCCTTGTAAACGAACAAATTGAATTTCAGGTATCACCTTTGCTTTTGTCTGTTTTATAAAATATGATGTAATACTCTCCTATAGTCAGTCTTGATAATGAGTTCATAACTCGAAACATGTCGAACATTCGACTAAATACAGTATCTGAATATTTTTATATAGTGAAACATAAGCCAAGTGTGTTTTATTTTAAAGTTTATACTTTATTTTTTATGCCCTCATTTAATTTAAATAAATACTTTCAAAGTACAACCAAATCATGAGATATTTTCACAAAATAAGGAATATTAACCTGCATTATTAATTCATTTTTGAAAACACCATTCTCATTGAAAATTTTCGATACAAGACTATACGTTAACGGTGCAAAAATAGTCATGGATATATTTTGAGAGTCTCATTCTCTCGTAAACTTAATTCACGAGCCTGAAAGAGTTTAACAAGTCAGTTTCATTTTTTCCGAAAAACTTTTCATATCGAAAACAATGCAAGGAAAGCAACGAAACTCGGAAAACTCGGATAACTGCTCCGGTTTCTAATAATATCCAGTGATATTGACAAAGGATGGTTCGTTTTTTCGAATGCAAGAGACGTAATTGAAAAGTAACTCTCCAAGAACGAGTATGAAGGAGAATATTTATATTAATCACATTAAAACTTTTTAATGAACATACTTTATCAAGGTTCAAAACTTTTCTTTTTGTACATTCTTTCAATGTCCTTTGTTATAACTCTTTTCGAGCAGAATATTACTACTAGTTGTTATTATTATCAATATTAATATTGGTAATTATGTTGAAAAAAATTTTGGTTTTTTTTTGAACAATGAACAAGTTGTATTGTAAATTTTAAATTGAATCTTTGAAAATATCATCAAGTTTTTAATATTTTAATTAATCCTAAGATTACTCGTTTTGTCCACTTTGAATAATATGAAATATAAAAAACAAGTGAGCAGTAAGCTGAGGTCGAATTTTCCGCTCATTTTTTACTCTAATACAAATAATTCTTTAGCTATCAAGTCGGATTGTATTGGATGTGAAAGTAAGAAATTTCTTAAAAACAACGGAAAAATATAAAATATCTACGTTAAAATGGTGGCGGTTAAGAAATTTAAACTCTCTACGTAAAACCTCCAAAATGGGGAAAAACAAGAAATCTTCAAATGAAAATAACGGTGGTTACAGAAAGAAGTTTATATCGTCAAATAGCACTTGTAAATTTTCAACCCTCGAACTCAATTTCGAGTGGGTTTGGGGGTGCAAAATTCTTCAAAAAGAATTTTTTTTTGCTCCATACAACCTTCAAAAATACTGAATTTTCGATTATAATTATCAATATATTTATTTGTAATTAATTTTCCACACTTTTTACCACCACTTTTCAAAATGTCCGTACATGCGCCTCCACGCGACTCTTTTCCTCAGAATTTTCCGATGCTAAAATTTTAACTGAATTTATCCATCCCTTACAAATTACAAGGAATAAAAGCATTCTACCACAACTGTACCTACGCTAACAAATTTCATGAAACGAGTAAACAAAAATTTAAAAAGTTAAATATTTATCTTTTTTCACCGAAGTGCACTACGTATCATACTCAGATTTTTTATATAACGTAAACCACGTGTAGTGGGCTTCAAGTGGAGCGTCCTCACTCTATGAACTAGAATAATCAGCCGTTTGTTTGCTTTTACTGAAATTCTCCTGGAGGAACGCGAAGCATAAATTATTATATTTTCATTATCTCTGAACAATGAATTAATGGATGAGAAGAGTCTGACTAGCACTTCAATTAAGCTGTCATATATATATATATATATATATATATATATATATATATATATATATATATATATATATATATATATATATAAACTGTACCTACGCTAACAAATTTCATGAAACGAGTAAACAAAAATTTAAAAAGTTAAATATTCATCTTTTTTCACCGAAGTGCACTACGTATCATACTTAGATTTTTTATATAACGTAAACCACGTGTAGTGGGCTTCAAGTGGAGCGTACTCACTCTATGAACTAGAATAATCAGCCGTTTGTTTGCTTTTACTGAAATTCTCCTGGAGGAACGCGAAGCATAAATTATTATATTTTCATTATCTCTGAACAATGAATTAATGGATGAGAAGAGTCTGACTAGCACTTCAATTAAGCTGTCATATATATATATATATATATATATATATATATATATATATATATATATATATATATATATATATATATATATATATATATATATATATATATATATATATATATATATATATATATATATATATATATATATATATATATATATATATATAATAATAATAATAATTTATTTCAAAAATACACATTGTAACAATGTTTACGTAATTTACAATATGATAACTATTTCAATCTAACAAACATTTTCTTTCTGACACCTAGGCATAACATGTATGCCTGTATGTGTCTAATACAGTATTACATTGTAAGAAGATTAAATGCTGTTTTTATGTTTCTTCATCCCAGCACAAAAAAACAAACAAAAACATAAACAGTGAGCGACCGCTCACTTACCACTAAAAAGGAGCTAAAACATGCCCTCAAAATGCCCTGGGTTATCAAAAATAAACTTATACTAAATTTTTTTACATTAGATATGTTCTTTATTGTGAGGGGTAATACGTTATAAAACCTTGCTGCAAAGCTATGAAGAGATCTGCGGCTTAAAATTTTTTGATACTTTGGTACAGTTACATTTTTATTGGCCTTACTACGTGTATTTTGCAAGTGATCAATGAGAATCCTCGATCTATCCTTTCTGTGCATAAAACTGCAGGCAGACAAAATGTAAAGTTGCCGTATATCAAAGAGTTTTTCGTTGTATAATTGCTTAGTGGGGTATAATTTATTTTTTTTGAAAATAACTTTCAATACATAATTTTGGACAGTTTGTAATGATTTCAAGTTAGTCTTATAGGCACTTCCCCATGCTGTAATACCGTACCGTAATAAAGATTCGACTAGAGCTTTATAGATTAATAGTGTAAGTCTGTCATTGAGTATTTCTCTTAAAATGTAAAATTATATATACAAGCTTTCTGATTTTGGTTACTACAAAGTTGATGTGATATGTCCATTTTTAGGTGTTGATCGATTACTATTCCCAGGTATTTTTGTTTTTTCACAAGAATTAATAAATCATTTTCATTTATACAAATTCTGTCGAAGTCCGGTCTGGTCTTATTTACTGGGGAAAAGGCAATGTAATTAGTTTTTTTGGTAGGTTCAAAGAAAGTTTTGAAACTTTCTAACCAATTTTTAACAAGATTGAACCCTATATTAACTTTTTTCTTTTGGTTTCATGCCAAGTTTTACCCTTGAATATTAAGGCCGTGTTCGTCCGCATATGAGACAGCACGCCCTCAAGATTCAGACTCTGAAGTGAGTTATGTATGTTTATAGAACAAAACTGGACCCAATATGGTCCCTTGGGGAACACCTGTTTTTTATTACTTCTGGGGAACTAACAGTGTTGTTTATCTTGCTATCTTGGTAATGCTGATGTCGACTTGAGATATAGCTCCCGAAAATGTTCATCGCATTTTCTCTCTCCCCAGAAATTGCAAGAAAATTTATAAATTGTTTATGTGGCACTGTATCGAACGCCCTATCGAGGTCTATATATACATGTTTTGTTTTCATGCTGTTATATATATTTTTTCATATATATATATTATATATATATATATATATATATATATATATATATATATATATATATATATATATATATATATATATATATAATATTATATTATTATATATATATTAATATATATAAATATATATATACACCATTTCTACGGATGAGGTGCCTAACGAAAAAAACTTTTTTATTTTCAGTTTTAGCGAAAAATATTTTCTTGATAAAAAGTTTTGCTTGTTCAAAAACTCCATAACATGAAATAAAATTCAAGTTTTTCAAAACCTATTTCATTTTACATTCAATCCTGTGAAGTTTAGAACTAAGTTGGGAAATGTAATAATAATCTGGTGAGTATATAATTTCTTCATTAAATTTTTTAATCCATTCTTCGTAACTTGTACAATCGGGTATTTTTCATTTATTAAATTAATTGTGTACTTGTACGAAAAAGCTCCAATAATATAGCATTTTATATAAATATAAGGATATATTCTCTGTTGAAAATTATTTACTGAAGTTGACAGTTACCTAGGAATATCGCAAAAGTCACTAGACTATTATTACATTTCCGAACTTGGTGCAAAAATTCAAATACGGAATGAAGCAGTAAGCAGGTTTTTTTTCATTTTATGGGGTTTTTGAACAAGCAAACCTTTCTATCAAGAATAGCAGTCTTCTCTAAACTTTAGAATAAAAAAGTTTTTTCTCTTCGGCACCTCATCCGTGGACACGGTGTATATATATGCATATATATATATATATATATATATATATATATATATATATATATATATATATATATATATATATATATATATATATATGTATATATCCCGTATATATATATATATATATATATATATATAGGGTGTCCCGTAACGACCACGTCAAACTGAAGGAGCATGTAGGTCGAATGTTACCCTACATTCTATGAAAAAATGTCTCTTATGAAAGTCCTTCCGTTTTCGAGATATTTTTTTCTATATAAAAATATAAAATTTCTGTCCCTCCCAGTAGTTTTTCTATGCTGTTACAATTTTACACTTTTCTAATGTATTCCTTCAGTAAAATATTGTTGAATGATTATTCTAACTTCTGCAGTAAGAAAATGCCCGGAACATTATAGAGGAGGGGCTGTGAGAAATGTTTTCAATAGAAGTTTTAAGAGTATACTTTTTTTTCATGAAGTTTAACCCATCGTAGTGAAAACAAAATGTTCTGGGCTACTGCTGCACATTACATTATTAAATTGCCTATTTCATGGAGATTTCAAAATGGTATGACACAGTAGATTAATTATTGTAAATCTGAACATTATCGCAATTTTTTTCAAAAAGGGGACCTCTCTGACATACCTAATTTATTTTTCCAATTTTCGTCATCATATATTTTATTCTGCCGTATCTAATGAAACACTCGATATTTCACGTGAGAAAATGATAGTTGCATAATTATTTACCTCAATAATCATAATTACTCATTAAATGCGACCATTTTCGAGTCTTTTTTTATCCATCTAGCTTAGGCAGAAGAGAAATTTCATAAAAACTTAACAAAGGCTGCTGTGGATTCATTCGACATCAACTTGTCATTTAATTCCTTCAGTATGTTACTTAGCTCGTGCGTCATTGTCCCTTCTTGGTTATCGTTCACGCACAAATAATTATTAATAATTAATAATTATTTGTAACCATCCCTCTATTTACCCCTTCTACACAATTTGTCATCTCTTTATTTCTTGTTTTCGATATAACAGAGAAAATAGTTAGTTTGCCATTATTGAAGAAGCTGAAGTTCCACCGTGAAACGTGCGTCATGCGTTATTTCTTCAAATAAATGTGTAAATTGTTATTATCAACCATTGTTCTAATATAGATAATTCGGAGCGATGAGACTTTCTGTCGAAAGGATTGGTACATGAATCTTCACAATTTGCATAGCTGGCAAATCGTAAATCTACACGAGAAGGGAGAAGACAGATCACAATATCGATCTAAGGTCAATTTATGGTCGGGAATATTTAATGGTGCAATTTTGGGCCTGATCAAACTACCGCCATCACTAAACGCAAATAATTATTTGGAATTTTTAACCGACCAGCTGCCCATTCTATTGGAAAATGTGCCACTGGAGCTGAGGCGTACTCTGTGCGATATTTAAATCGAACTTATCCCCACCGGTGGATCGAAAAAGAAGGTGAAATTTTGGGGCCCCCTCGTTCACCAGACCTAAATACACTGGATTTTTATTATTGGGGTTGCTAGGACAAAGTCTATTCAAAAGCCATAAGCAATGAAGCCGAGTTGTGGAAGGGCATCCGACTTGCTGCAGCCGAAATAACAGAGACTAGTTTGAGGGCATTGAAAAGGTCTTTTCTCGGTCGATGCAGGGCCTGTATACGCGAAAGAGGTAGTCATTTTGATCATTTACTATAATGATTGTAAATAGTGAAAATATCAATAATGTTTAATAAGTAATTAAATAAAAACCGTCAAATTAAGTTTTGTCAGAAACGTCCCCTTTTTGAGAAAAATTGCGATAATTTTCAGTTTTGCAATGAAAAATCTATTGTGTCATACCATTTTGGAATCTCCATGAAATAGGCAATTTAATAATTTAATGTGCAGCAGTAGCCGAAAACATTTTGTTTTTACAACGATGGGTTAAACTGCATGAAAAAAACTAAACTCTTAAAACTTCTATTGAAAACATTTCTTACAGCCCCCCATCTATAATATTCCGAACATTTTCTCACTGTTAAAGTAAGAATAATCATTCAACAGTATTTTACTGATGGAATGAATTAGAAACATGTGAAATTGTACCAACAGCATGGAAAAACTACTGGGAGGGACATAAATTCAATATTTTTATATGAAAAAAAATATCTTGGAAACGGTAATACTTTCATGAGAGAAATTTTTTCATAGAAGGTAGGGTAACATTCGACCTACATGCTCCTTCAGTTTGACGTGGTCTTTACGGGACACCCTGTATATATATATATATATATATATATATATATATATATATATATATATATATATATTTATAAATATATATATATATATAAATAACTATATATATATATATATATAATATATATATATATATAATATATATTAATATATATATATATATATATATATATATATATAT
>JARQZK010000062.1:227500-247500 GCA_030704885.1 Cynegetis impunctata | reverse complement strand
AATACGAAATTCCATTTATCAAAAAACCAGAAACCCCTTGTCTTTTGATCTAGATTTACAGACCCTGGTTCAAAGTAGAAATTCATTTTCCATTTATCAACATCCCTAAATAATCAAAATCGGCCAAACTCAAACATTATAAAATCAGAGCAATCGAAAAAACCTTTTACGCCCTCCTGACATTCACTAATATATATGGTAGCATTTTGAATACTCTGTCAGCAGTAAATGTCACAAATTACGCTCTAAAAAGACTCTGAAATGTTGCGATAATGAAAATCTGTGCTTTCGGAAAGGGTTTAATCAAAAAAGTAATATACGGTTTCAAATTTGGGACAAAACAGATTAAAGGCATACGATTAATTGAATACGATTCGTGAATTAGCATAATCATGTTAACCATTTATCGAAATAAAGAAACAGTGGAGAACAAAAAATAAAAATATTCTAAAAATGTTCTAAATTATCAAATTTGTACGTCCTACCGACATGTCAGTGAATGCAATGAAGTGACCATTTGTAAATCAAAGATTTTCTTCTTTTATCAGAAGATCTAATGACGTACTACCACAAATGTGTATTAGTTAAAACTCTGAATCTTTGATTAAAACTTATTCCACAGAATTTATGCATTATGACCAGAGTTCTCATTACTGTTATGGAATACCCATAAGGTGAAAAGGTGCGAATTTAATCGAGATGCCGAATTCTTATAATCACCAAAATAACATCTTCATGATTCATAATTATTAGAAAATAATAAATCGATATTATTATGAAAATGAATTGAAATTCTTATGAAAGTCGCTTGAATAATATTGGAAAACAAACATTCCTACGTAAATTTCACCCTTCAACAACTCTAGATTATGTTATAAGTGCCAGAATATCAAATAGAAATAAATTTATACTAAAATTTAATTTTTCAGAATATTCTTTGAAATGGGTTATTAATTGGTTGTTTTTCTTCAGATATTACATACAACCCACCTCTATGTAATAGAATATAATAACATGATTATATAGTCAGAATGGAAAGGATCTTTGTGAGCAAGTATACACCTATATCGAATTCCAAATTCATATAACGATTCTGGAGTCCAGAGGTTCCTAATAGATATCGTCCCCTGACGGGCGCTGAACTAAATAAAGGGGTCGATTACGGCAATGATCAAAGGAGTCCACTGTCAAAAATGGAGCTGCGATGTACATGAATCTGTTCATACAAAAATTAAAGGGAATCGGTTATATCTTGGAAGATTGCTAAATTTTCTATATATAACTTTCCAAAGGAATATTTGATTTAATATAAAGCTTCGAAAAAATTCATAAAATAGTAGGTACGTATTTTAATTTGACAAGGATATTGATTCACATTATTACTTGATTTGAAGTTGTCACCTCCCTGTAGATCTAGATATCACCTTTGAAATTTCAAATAGAACTAAAGGTTATGTGATATATTCTGTGGAAACTAATTTCAAATGAATATATATATATATATATATATATATATATATATATATATATATATATATATATATATATATATATATATATATATATACAGGGTCGCTGATATGTATGGAAACGGTCGATTATTTACTAAATTAAGATAGCTAGCAAAAAATGATAAGATACAAAAGTTTTAGGGTTTTACAAAATCTATCACACTAAATAAAAATTAAGTATACAGGGTCAGTCAAAAAGTACTGAAGAAATAAAGCTGCTTTTTCTTCAATAGAACACCCTATATATTATACCAAACTTCAATTTTGCTCAAAATTCTGAACAAAATTTACATAGGACATCATTTCCTAAATTCAACCGTTTTCGAGATATCGAATTTTGAAAATAACTTTTTACTACTCTCAAATTTATTAAAGAAAAAGCACGAAATGATAGATATTTATTATGAAAGTCACACAAGGTGGAGTATGTGGATATGATTCCAATTCAATTATAATATTTTTACAGAAAATAAAAAGCATAATGGTTCAGGGTTGATAAAAATGCACGAAACAAGTTGTAATAAGTATACAACAAATTCTATTTAACAAGGTGCTCAAAGTGTTTACCATTTACCTCCTGACAATAGTCAGGAGTCTACGAAAATAGGCCGCCAAATATCTAAGAGTTGCAAGAAAGAATAAGGCATAAAATTTCTACCATTTCTCCTCACATGATTTTAAATTCACTACAAAATTATGTTCAGCGATTTCATTAATGTCAGGAGGTAAATGGTAAACACTTTGAGCACCTTATTAAATAGAATTTGTTGCTTATTACTACTTGTTTCGTGCATTTTTATCAACCCTGAACAATTATGCTTTATTATTTTCTGTGAAAATATTAGAATTTTTTATTTAATTAAAGTGCCTCGACTGCCTATGGTCATAGGCACGTAACTTTGTATTTATATTATATGTTATAGTTACATTATTTACATGTTACCGTTCTGATTTAGTACTAGTGATTTTATACTGTAAGCACCTTAATACTATAAATGGTTGTACATATCTATTTCTTTTAAGAATCTAAGTATATTCATGAAATTGTTCGGTGAACCTAAATTTTCTTTGAGATCTGGACTAATTTTGTGTGTCCGTCTACTTCCAGTATACTGGGGGCATTCTGTCAGGATATGCTGCACTGTTAGTTGTTTGTTGCAGTGTTCACAAAGTGGTGGGTCCCCAGCTTCCATCAGGTAACTATGTGTAGCTCGAGTGTGTCCAATTCTCAGTCTATGTACTATTATGGTATCCCTTCTGTTCATTTGAGGCCAGTTATGAGGCACAATATTAGGATGTATTTTGGAGAGTTTAGTATCTGATTGATTCCATGTGATTTTCCACTTGCTCGTGACAGATTGCTTGAAGAGGTTTTTCAGATCCTTTTGAAGTTGTATGCCCTGGGTGGGTAGGTCCGTAGTCAAAGCTTCTTTGGCAGCTTGGTCTGCTTTCTCATTACCATTGATACCCACATGTGATGGGGTCCAAACAATCAATATATGGATGTCTTTGCTAGATAGTTGTTGACAGATATCGTGGATATTCTGTACTAGTGGATGTTGGGTATACAAATATTCATGGAATTAATTGACGCAAGTGAATCAGTGCATACTACGATAGTCGTTTTCCTCTCGTCAGAAACAGTTTTGAGGGTCATAAGTATTCCGTATAGTTCTCCAGTGTGGACGCTGCAAAAACTGGGGAGTAGATTTTTTGCCAAAGTTGAGTTTGTTGTAGTAACAGAGCAGCCTACCCCTCTGTCGTCTTTAGAGGCATCGGTGTAAAAAATATTTTCTATGTTGTATGTGCTAATGAGCTCGAGGAAGTTTTGTCTGAGAACTGAGTTTGGTGTTTCAAGTTTTCTATATTTACTTAAGGTCTTATTGATATGTGGCATCTGTTTGGTCCATGGCGGAGTATTTGAGATTGAGTTAGGTGATGTTTTTGTGAGGTCATTGTTCTCTAGGAGCTCATTCAGCAGAAAATATTAGAATTGAATTGTAATCATATCCACATACTCCACCTTGTGTGACTTCCATAATAAATATCCATCATTTTGTGCTTTTCCTTTAATACACTTGAGAGTAGTAAAAAGTTATTTTCAAAATTCGATATCTCGTAAACGGTTGAATTTAGGAAATGATGTGCCATGTAAATTTTGCCGCATTGATTGAACGTAGTGAACGTTAGTAACTTGGATTGTAAGGTTAGTATCATTCAATAAGTTGTTCATTTAAAAACTTATCATGTGATTGTGAAATGTCCCTAATTGTTAATATGGCCCCCTAATATTGTATTTATTATGACTCCGGGGGGCCATATTAGATATACGTGTGGCTTTATTCATTATTTTGTTTTGCTTCTGGTTTCAGATGCCGCGAAAGAACTTGACGCCTACTTCGAAAAAAATTTAAAAAACATGGGATCCAGAAAAAATTAAACAATCTGTTCAAGCCGTCCGAGATAAAACTATCGGTTGTAAAAAAGCAGTAAAAGCTTTTGCTGTCCCTAGATCTACGTTGAGACGTCTTGTAAAAGATACTGAAGAATCTTTAGACGTGATAGTGAATAAACCACTTGGAAGGAAGCCTATCTTGCCACCTCATTTAGAGAAACGTTTACTGGACTATATATTGTACATGGAGGCGAAATTTTATGGATTGAATAGACAAGATGTCCGGCGGGCTGCTTACAGGCTGGCCTTGAAATATAACATAGCGAACAACTTCAGAAATAACATGGCAGGCAGAGCTTGGTTAGACCATTTTCTGAATAGATACAAAGAAGTATGTATATCTCTGCGTAAAGCCAATGGGTACGTCACAAGCTCGTGGCTCAATGGATTCAATATAGATTCGGTAAACGACTTTTTTGACATTTTAGAAGCCGAAATGACGAAAGCACACTACCCTCCAGATCGCATATACAATGTCGATGAATCTGGACTGACGATAGTCCAAACAAAAATTCCACAAGTCATAGGAAAGAAAGGAAAACGACAAATTAGAGCCTTGACGGCAGCAGAACGAGGTTCACTTATGACTATTGTGTGTTGTATGAGTGCATCGGGTATTTTTATACCCCCTTTGATGATTTTTCCACGGAAGAACTTTTCAGATGTTTTAATGAAAGATACCCCACCGGAAGCCATTGGAAAAGTTCATCCATCAGGATGGATTCAAAGTAACTTATTCACGGAATGGTTTGAGCACTTTATTCAAAAGACGAACCCATCCGAAGCCAACCCATTGCTGCTCATTTCAGATGGACATTAGAGCCACACGTGCAACGTAGACGTAATAGAACTGGCCCGCGAGAAACACGTGACGATCATCAGCCTCCCACCTCACACAACCCATAAGCTCCAACCTCTGGATAAAACTTTCATGGGTTCACTCAAAACTCATTACAGCGAAGAGATTCGTCAGTTCACGATCCATTCTGAAAGAATTTTGAAACCTCATGATATAGCAGAACTTTTTGGTCGAGCTTATCTGAAGAGTTCCACGAGAACCAGTCAATGGTTTTCGCGCCACGGGTATATACCCATTCAATCCACAAATCTTCACCGATGTTGATTTTTTGGCAGATGCACAAAATAACGCAAGCACGTCTGCCACAAGTGATTCTAATAATCAGACAGAAGCAGAAGTTGTCCAGGATTCGGCTGAAAGGTT
This sequence comes from Cynegetis impunctata, assembly GCA_030704885.1. Lineage (NCBI taxonomy): Eukaryota > Metazoa > Arthropoda > Insecta > Coleoptera > Coccinellidae > Cynegetis > Cynegetis impunctata. The sequence continues at coordinate 242,312 of JARQZK010000062.1, read as the reverse complement.
TGAAACTGTCGAAAGCCAGTCAGAAGACTTGGATATCCTTCCAGTTCCTGGCGTCAAACAGAAGACTTCTAACAGAGGAAGAAAACCTACGACTGCAAAGGTTATAACGTCTTCTCCTCACAAAAACCAGTTGTCGGAATCCTTGCAATTAGCAGAAACTCGAAGAGGACGAGGACAAGTACGTGGACGTAGCCGGGGTAGAGGCCATGTTCGCGGGACGTGAACCCATCAGCTCTGATGAGAGTGACAGCTCGAATGACCATGAAATCAGGAGCAATAGCAGTGTTATAACTCAGCATAATGGAGACCAATCTGCAAGCATATAGGCCTGCCGAAAAAGAAGTTGTAAGATGTTTTATCTGCGATACTGCTTACTCAGATGATCGAAGAGGCGAAGAGTGGATACTACAATGCCAAAGAGTTGCCTTCTGTGGGCTCATAACGCCTGTGCGGGCCTGAAGAGAGCACTATATCTGCGATTTTTGTCGTTAATTTTGTTCGTGACTTTTAATATGGGCCCCCAGGGTGTCATAATACCCTCTTCATATCTCAATTAGTTGAATTTGTACTTTTTTAAAAATAATAAATGTTCACAACAAATTAATTGGATTTTATCAAAATACAAACTCAAACACGAATAAACAGATAATTGCGTCAATCTTTTAACGTATAATATCAATTTATAGACCTATTTATTTCAAATATTATAAAGCTAAAAAACAAAATGGCGGGGTCCATATTAACCACCTTCTCCTCTATATATATATATATATATATTATATCAATATATATATATATTTATATATATATATATATTTATATATATATATATGTGTGTGTGTGTATGTGTGCATGTATCTACTTGTGTGTCATCAAAATATTTTAATTTTTTCTCTCCATTTCCTAGAAAATCCCTATATTATAAGTATTCGAATTGCATAAGAACCATACCTATAAAATGAAATTCTGAGCTCCGTTATATGGCTATCTTCATTATGCAGTAGCTATTTATTCATTCAAAAAATTTGCATTTAGATAGATGTTTGAATATGAATTCCGAAATAACATAATACTGTATCAAATTCGATATCGAGGTTTGACGGAATATAGAGAACTCAAATTGGACTTTTAGATTGCCTCAAATCACAAAAAAACTTTTATATGGAATTAATCAAGCTTTGGCATCATGAAATATATTTTTACGCAGAACTGGAAAAATACAAAATCCTTATCAACATTTATCCACGCTTCTAGTTTCAATATAATGGAAATAATCAATTGATATAACAAATTTTCATAACATAAAACTGTCATCTGTCACTCATTATGAACGATAAGAAATCGTGAAATATAATCGAACGTATAATATCTTGATGAGAAAAATATGAAGAACAATCGACATTTAATTGTAAATATAGTGGAAATTTAGTTTGAATAAACGTGTTCTTATTTCTTAATATGAATTTCCTTCAAGTAAAGGTTACTTCGATCATAATAGTATATAACATATCATTTAAAAATTATATGCTTCGGAATATTCAGAATCTTCTTTTATTTTTCTTTAGTATTATAAAATCACTTTATTTAAATACTGGGTAAGTCTCTCTTATGCATTAGAAATATGTACGTATGCCAAACCATCAATAGAAACATGGCATTTTACCCACTTGAGAAAGGAGCTTAATTTAAATTCTTTCATTAAAACATTATCTACAAGTATTTTTTAATTGAGTGATTTCACTAGTGAAAATTTTCAAAAGTCATAGATCAGATATATATATATATATATATATATATATATATATATATATATATACTATATATATATATGATATATATATAATCTCGTTGATAATTATTAGCCAATAACAGGCTGGTTGAATCCTAAAAAACTCGATTAATTAATAAAGTTGACGTTCCCCACTATGACATTCATAGTTATTCAAAACTTTTGAAAATTCTTTGACATTATTGACTTGAAAAAAATTGAATAGAATAAGATTGATCTGTTTTGTTAAAAAAATTCTTTCGGATGTGAAGCTGTTCTTTGTTATTTATTACGTGCTATTCAGTTCTAATATTAACATTCAAAATTGTTGATCATTAGAAGAGCAAGGGAAAACTACAGGAAACCTTTACCTATGCTATGTTCGAAAATAATATAATAATAGCGGTACTATTTATTTAATAGAAAAGAAATTAGTCACGGGAAATATTAAAAAAGTAGAGTAGACATTATCGGTATAGAACGTTTATATGGAAGCAGCCGTTGGACAAACGTGTTTCCGACTCTTTGTGTCCTCATTTCAGAACGGCGTAGCTAAGTATTGGATTGAAAATTGGAGATGAAAATAGTTTAATAAATAAAAATCCTCTGTTATGGAAAAGAAAATCACTTATTTGTGGTTTATTGTTTGAACTCTCCGCTTATGGGACGATTTGGTCAAACTTTGCCACGGAGGCGATTAATTCCATCCGAGAGATCTCAGAAAGAGTAAATTAATATTAAAAAAGAAAATTAGTTTTGGGAAAATATTAAACAAGTAAAGCAAAAATTATCGGTATAGTTCGTTTATATGGAAGTAGCCGTTTTTAATGAAATTTTTATAATAAAAACTTACCGATAATTTTTGCTTTACTTGTTTAATATTTCCCAAAACTAATTTTCTTTTTTAATGTTAATTTACTCTTTCTGAGATCTCTCGGATGGAATTAATCGCCTCCGTGGCAAAGTTTGACCAAATCTCCCATACCGGAGAGTTCAAACAATAAACCACAAATAAGTGATTTTCTTCCATAACAGAGGATTTTATTTATTAAACTATTTGCATCTCCAAATTTTCAATCCAATACTTAGCTAACGCCGTTCTGGATGGAGGACCAAAGAGTCCGAAACACGTGTCAACGGCTTGCTTCCATATAAAACGTTCTATACCGATAATTCTACTCTACTTTTTTAATATTTCCCGCGTGACTAATTTCTTTTCTATTAAAATACAATAGTACCCTCTATTATTATTATTTCGAACATTACATAGGTAAAGGTTTCTTGTAGTTTCCCTTGCCTTCTAATCATAACAATTTTGACATGTTAATATTAGACTGAATAGCACGTAATAAATAACAAAAGAACAGCTACATCCGAAAGAATTTTTAACAAAAACAGATCAATTCTTATCTATTCAATTTTTTTCAAGTCAATAAATGTCAAAAGAATTTTCATTTTTTTTCAAAAGTTTTTGAATAACTATGAATGTCATAGTGGAACGTCAACTTATTAATTTAAATCGAGTTTTTTAAGATTCAACCAGCCTGTTTATTGCTAATTAATTATCAAGAGATTAAAAATAAATCACAGGCAACAACAATTCGAATAAAATAATTATATATATATATATATATAAATATATATATATATATATATATATATATATATATATATATATATATATATATATATATATATGATTTTTCATAGTCCCATTACATACATACCTTTGAAAGAGCTTTTCAAAGCTTTTCAATCTGTTGAAATAAAACCACGATTTACTGAATCTTCTTCATTTAAAAAAATAAATGTCATTATTCTGTATGCTGACATCCAATTTTCTCAACAATAGGTTAATTTCATATCATGGACTGAGTTTGGCCTTTAAGTTGTACGAAACCGTTTTCAGGAATCTCAATGGAAATCCGCATTATTAAATTTGCAGTAGAATTATCTCTAGACCTTCTTGCGATTTGATGACCAAAACCACTACGAGTTTTCCTTGTATTGAGCTTCTTGGTTTCACCAAATTTGATCGGAATCAACTTCATGACTAAAGTTTGAGCTTTTAACGCTTGACCACAGATGCTAGGAAATGAAATTTCCTCCTCAAAACTAGGTGTTATTATATAAATATATAATAATAATAATAATAATAATATATATTTAATTCAAGAAATTATTGTTACAATATACAATGTACAGTATACAATAAGGTTGAATTCGTCAACAAAAGAGAAAACTTAATTCAGTTAACATTATTACAGAAAATTATAAATTCTTCTTTTGAATAGGGTTCACATTTAATGATTAGTTCATATAAAGTTTTCCTAAAAATATTGAGCACTGAAATACATTTCAAACATTTGGGAAGAGAATTGAATAGTTTCAAGCCCATATAGAGAGGTGATCTTTGTGTTAAACTCAAAGTGTGACGTGGATACAAATATGGTTCATTACGTCTAGTGTTGTTATAATTTTTGTATCCTTCAAAATAAGCTGGATGTAGATACATAAACATCAACACTCTATATATATAAACCACATAGCGTAGGAATCCTACTCTTCCTAAAATATCCCCTTGCATGGACTCCCTATAACCTAAACATAACATAGTTCTCAACATACACTTTTGTTCTTAAAAATAACAATTCAGCCAATGAACAACCTCCCAAAATACTATCCCATATGACAGCAATGATTGAAAGGTTGGAGAAATAAACCATTTTCACAGTTTGAAAATCAACTCTAGTCTTAAGAACACTTACACAATATATAACTGAGTTCAGTTTTTGTCGCAAGGATTGTAAATGTGATTGCTCCACTTAAGATGGTCATCCAGATTAAACTCCAAGAAACCTTGCGTAATTGGGATATAGAAATCTGTGGACCAATCTCATCTGGAATTTTCAGCTGTAGAACGATCGCAGCAAAAATACTAGACATTCGGTTTTTTTGCCACATTCATGACAAGACGATTTTCCATGCACCAACTATCCACACCTTTCAGAATCGCACATGCCTTCTCAATTGTTCATATTCCAAAGCTAGGGGAACTCAATAAAACATTTGTATCATCCCGCAAATGAAAACAAGATCGCAAAGAATGATTGAAGGACATGACCACGAAGCACCAATGGAGATCATTTATATAAATGAGAAATAGAAGGGGGCCCAAGAATGCTACCTTGAGGCACACCAAGTATTATTTTCTTCCAGAGAGGACCGATACTTGTTTGCCATTTATCATCATCTCTACAATTAGGGGTCTATTCTTTCAAATAACTTTCCATAAGATTCAGTTGTTTATCTCTCACTCCATATCTTTCAAGTTTCATGAGCAGTATTGTCGATATCTACACAATCGAACGCCTTCGACAGATCCAAAAACATTCCCACAGGTAGTTCCTTCCTTTCTAAAGCGTCTAAAACAGATTGGTACAATTCGAAAAATAGCTGTTTCCGTGCTTTTTCCCTTAACATAAACCATGTTGACTTTTTGAAATGATCCTGAACCTATCGAAGAAACTTAGTTAATCTTGATGCCAGTATTTTCTCAAAATATCTTCGCGAATGTAGATATGAGGTGATTGCGGCGATAGCTATTCGGATCTTTCAAATCTCCTTTCTTAAGTAAAGGGCTGTTAATTATGAAATTTTCAAAGAATCAGGAAATACACCATCAATGAAAGACCTATTCATCACATGAGCAAAGGGTTTTGCAATCAGTTTATACATGGCTTAATTACATCTATGGATATGCCATCCCATCGGTTGATTTGGAGTTTTTTCATTTTTTTAACGGTATTTTACTATTTCTTTTTTCAGATATATCAAATAAGTAAAAATGATTTGTTGTTACGCTCAATCGATTCACGTTTGAAAGTACTCGTGGGAAAAATTTTCTTTGAGTGTGGACGCGACATTTATAAAAAAATTATTAAATTTGTCAACTAGTTCTTGAGGTTTAGGTTCATTCTCTATTTCAGATGAACTTCTTTTTTTTTTATCCATTGTTTGATTAACAAAATTCCACATCGTTTTCGACCTATTCGCAGACTTTTCCATGATTTCCCTGAAATGTTTCTGTCTTTCTCTTATTATAATGGCATCATATTTGAGTTTGGCCTCATTATATGCTGGAATATATTCATCAGAATTTCTAGACCGTATGAAAAGGTAATCTAAGAGATTTTTCATGTCCTGAACATTACTTGAGGTTGGTGTGATTTTACTAATCTTGCGGTTATTTACCACTTTCAAGGGGAAACTTGATGAAAAGCTCTCATGAAACTTGGTGAAAAAAGACTGCCACAATGTGTTCACCTCACTAAGGCAATCTCCACATAAATCTGTCCAATCATGACCAGAAATAGCGTCCATAAATGCCCTCAATGTGTCCTGATTAACGATTCTGACTTTTCTCCGCTCCGACGTGCCTGTTTTGAGTTCATCAGAGGAAAATATGAACTTCTGAGCTGTATATATATATATATATATATATATATATATATTATATAGTATATATATATATATATGTATATATATATATATATATAGATATATATATATAGTATATATATATAATATATGTATATATATATAATATATAATATATATATATTTATATATAAATATATATATATATATTAATTTTAATCTTTCTAAAGCTTTGAGAAAGTCACGGTTTTCGTAAAAAAAATTCAATTAGTTAATGATGACGGTTTCTCCAACCAAACGACTATCATTGCTATGAAAAGACAAGTAAATATATTTTAAACTAAAACAACAAAAGGCTTAAGTTTCACTTTATAAAAATAATTAGATACTCTATTTAGCAGTAAAAGATATTCAACATAATAAGTTATGAACTTATTATCAAGACTATATATATATTTGATAACTCGAAACATGTCAACTATCCTTTACTGCTAGCCAATATCTAATTATTTTTATATAGTGAAATTCAAGCCAAGTGTTGATTTATTTTAAAGTTTATTTTTTATGATCATTCACCAAATTATGTACGAGAATTCAAACATAATATATATATATATATATATATATATATATATATATATATATATATATATATATATATATATATATATATATATATATATATATATATATATATATATATATATATATATATATATATATATATATATATATATATATATATATATATATATATATATATATATATATATATATATATATGCGCAGAAAACCCACAGTGACGTCATAGACATAAACAACAAAAATTGTACCTACTTGTATATAAATAATTTAAAAAGGTATATTGAAAATAATGAGCAATAGGATTTCAAATTTTGTGTGATTCTCATCACTTAAATGATAGAGCCATTGCTTTTTAAGCATTTCAAGTGATTGGAGTCATCATCATAATGATGTAGAATTGGTAGAGATATTAGAATCGCTTTTTGATGATTCGAGATAAAATAAAATCTGTGATTCAAATAGAATAATTTACCACCATAGCAACATAATTAAAAATTTAAGTAGTTTGAATTTTATGGCTAATTGTTTGTAGTTTTGTATTTATTGGTCCTGATTCATTCTTTAAAGAATATATTACTTAAGTAGATTTTGAATGAAGTGTGAATAGCATTTTATGGATTTTACATTATGTTTTGGAGAAAATGTTTCAAATTATTCTAGACCTTAGACAGATTTAATTGTATTAGATATATTGAGCTTATATTATTCCTCCTCCATGATAACACTAACGATAAATGTTGTAAATAGCATTCATTCAAAGTAAATAAAAATGTTTTTTTTTAATTATACTTATAACTTTTATATTTGAATTTACATTTCAAACCGTAAAATTACAAATTAAACTTCAATTTTGATATAATTGACTCACGAGTTTCTTCTAACAATCTTTTGTTTTTGTGCTCAGAAGCATATATCTAGCATTTTCAGCTTTATCTCATTAAACGTTTGTGGATAGGTGAAAAGACAATATTGTAATCAATTTTCAATCAATCTCATATTCAGAATATTCCGAACTTTCTTCTTATGGAAAAGACTATCAAACTTAAGATTAGAATCTATTGAATGAAGTTTTCGAATTTGGAACATCTGTTTCCTGAAACGAGGAAATCACTCCACCTGAAGATATTTCATGTTTCATAGAAATTTATAATAGCCCTTGAAGTTCCAGGTTGACGAAGATATTTGGCTCAAATGGTAATAATCCACAGAATCCAGAAACTTCATCGTTTCAAGGTAAGCTTACGGTTCCGTACTTTATTTACGAATTGTTCATTAGCATGATGCGGATGATTCGATTAATGCGGACCAGTTGAATGCAATTATGTGTCTGAATGTAGAGATAAATGCCATTCTGGATTTCAAACAGATTTTACGAATTGTAAAACTTCAGTACGTCAATAAAATTCGCGGTTCTGCTCGTATTCAGACGTGAAGCCATTATTCTGCACATCGTAGCCTTAATAATAATAATAATAATAATAATAATCTTTATTTGAAATAGGAAACATCCTAATTTACATGCATTTTCAACATTTGTAATTAGTAATAAAATAAAATAACTAGTGCTAAACGAAATAAAATACCATTATACAAAGAAAAAGCATAAACAAAAAAAAATAATACAAAAACACACCCACAGTATCCCAATCATCAGAGATTGATTTATAATATATAATACTCATGTACAGTATCCATGGGTAGCACAGCACACACACTCATACAAATGCCTTCCATAATTCCTCCTTTCACATACAGTGGTGAAATTAATTTATTCAAACGAGTTTTGAAAGTGTTTAAAGACGGTGAAGTTTTCACTTCATTTGAGAGGTTATAGAAATCATTTAAGCCCTTGAAGAATAATGTTTTCATTGGGTATGTATTTCGAGTTCGAGCTATATGGAAATTGTTCATGTTTCTTGTAGGATAAGTGTGGATCTCATTATTAATTGTAATCAATGAACTAAGATAACCTGGAACTAACTTTTTTGTTATTTTATAAATGAGCACCATTGTCATGAAAAACAGTCGTTTGTTTACACTATACCAGTTGAAAGTTCTTAGCATCCGTTCTTTTGGAACATATCTATTGCATTACAGAATGATTATCATACACCTATTTTGAAGTTTTTGTAAGGTCATTAAACAGTTCTTGTCCAAATGGTACAGTAAGCTAGCATAATAGTCAAAGTGGGGTGGTATTATCGTCCTATAGATGGTTATTATGGTACAGAGAGACATGTTATGAGATACTCTAGATAGAAAGAATAAATTTATTGATATCTTTTCACAGATAATATCACAATATAATACAAAATTCAATGAAATTTTTAATGCCTATTTAAGAATTTCAAAGAATTGAAGCATGAAGAGACAGTACATACTCAAATCTGAGTATATATCAGCAATACAGGAATAGCTATGACAATGAAAAACGAATTTGGTCTCATTATTGCACTCTTGATTAATAATGTTTTTTATCGAGAATGTTCATTTTTATATTTGATTTTATAAAATCTTGATTAATGGGAGTGTTCATTTATATATTTTGTTCTTGTTTTTAGTGTATTTGAAAACATCGAATTTGTTGATTGTAAAAAAAATCTCATCTATTAATATTCTTTCATTATAAGAATGAAGAATGCAGAGAAAATGCTTTGGCTTCTCATTATTGAACTCTGATTGGTAATGTTTTTTATTGAGAGTGTTCATTTGTATATTTTATTTTATAAAATCTTGATATTTTGTTCTTGTTTTTAGTGTATTTGAAAACATTGAATATGTTGATTGTAAAAAAAAATCTCATCTAGGTACTAATGTTATTTCATTATAAGAATCAAGAATGCAGAGGAATTTGAATTATATAACATAATTAATACGTTCTGAATATAATATTATTTTCGATAAATCTGCCTATCAGTCTATTCAAAATTTCTTAAATTCTTTACATTTTTTCTGCCTGCAGTTTAATGTACATGAAGGATAGATCGGGGATTCTCATTGATCACTTGCATAGTACACGTAGTAAGGCCAATAAAAATGTAACTATACCAAAGAGTCGAAAAATTTTAATCCGCAGCAAGGTTTTGTAACGTAGTACCCCCCACAATGAAGAACATATCTAATGTGTTAAAGTTCAGAATGAGCTGCAAACAGTTTATTTTCAATAACCCAGGACTTGAAGGCATGTTTTAGCTCCTTTTTAGTGGTAGGTATGAAGTCTCTCACTTTTTCTGTTTTTGTTTGTTTTGTGCTGAGATGAAGAAACATCAAAACAACATTTACTCTTCTTACAACATAATACTGTATTAGACACATACAGGCATACATGTTATGCATAGGTGTGTATGGATTAAAATAATTATCATGTTGTAAATTATGTGAACATTGTAACAATATGTGTACTGAAATAAATGTTATTATCATTATTATTATTATAAACATATGTGTATATATATATATATATATATTGACACGATATATATATATATATATATATATATATATATATATATATATATATATATATATATATATATTTACTTTATATTAATGAGGAAACAAACAAGACAGAAAATAGATATATAAAAAAAAAAATAAATGATTGAAAAAAAATATATATATATATATATATATATATATATATATATATATATATATATATATATATATATTATATATATATATATATGTATATATATATTTAAATATATATATATATATATATATATATATATATATATATTATATATATATATATATATATATATATATATATATATTATATATATATATTTATATATATATATATATATATATTTATATATATATATATATATATTTATATATATATATATATATGTATTATTAATTTATTTTTTTAGGGTATTCGATTCAATTTCGATGGTTATTACGAAATACTTTTATGACTTTGTCAATTATTTAATTGCTTCATCAGGACCTCTGCAAAATCAAAATAAAATATAAAAACATGTTTAACTTCCACAGGAAGTGACACTTAACGTACATTGAGGTTATTGATGAAACATTGCAAACCTGCTAAATTATACAAATCTCCACTACACATACAAAATCACAAAAGGTCGCTATATAAAATTTGTCCAAAAATCAAGAAAAAAATGGAGAGTATGATCTTTTTAATTCTTCCACTGTACTGATCTGTCAGCTATAATCAAATATATTACAAAGAAAATGTTTTATCATGGTTTGTCATGTTATCTGTGTTTCCCATTAGATCCTACCTTTATGGTATACTTGTTCGTTTTATTCATCCTGTTGTTCATCATTTGTCCCATTGTTATTTAGAGTTGTTAACAAATATGAAGGAATGTTGCTCAACTTCTGGGCACCTGTCTTTTTATTTATGTTTGCTTTATGTTTATGTATATTTATCATTTCATGAATAATCCTTTTTTGGTAATTTTTTTCCGATTTTAAGATTTCAACCTGTTCAAATTCTATTCTGTGGTCATTGTTGTTTGCGTGTATCGCAAGTGCACATCGTCCTCTATGGTGTGTTATGTCACTGGAATGTATGGCCATTCGACTCTTCAACCATTGCGATGTTTGACCATCGTACACGTCATCGCAGTTAAAACATTACTGCAAAGTTTAACAGGGATTTGGTTTTTTAAATGGGATAACAGAGTCGCTCCTGTCCTTATACTATGTGTTATAATTTTTACTGTTTTATGTTCTTATATATCCGATCCTTTTGCGTCTCTTCTGCATCTTGCTGAGGGATTATTATACTTTCATATGTATATATATATATATATATATATATATATATATATATATATATATATATATGTATTGATGTTCACTATATTTTGTTGAACATAACAATTAGTGGCTTCTTCAGATGAGTAAACAGTTTGAATTACACTTCTGAGGAAGGAAGCCACTGTGTTTGTCTGAACAATTGTTATTTTATTAACAAAATATGGTGATAATCAAAAACCCCATCAATTATATTTTCTCATTTCTGCGAGTGCTAATGACTTACTCAATTGAATGATGTATTTATACAGCAAGAGATCACATACTTCACTGCAAATCCTGGCAAAAATGCATACAAATATCAATGTCAGTTACCTTTGAAAAATGAGTATTTTCCTCAAACAACTCTGCCTACTGAGCTGACTGATATGCTCATATGCCTATGGATAGAAATCTGTTTTTGCAAGTGAAAAATGGTTGTTTCTAAAACAAAAACGTGATTTATGTTAGAAAGGAATTAAACTCGGGTTATGATGTAGGTTCCCGCGAACATAACTGAGTTTATCATAACTGGCTTCCGTTCGAGGGCCTGATTCATGATTCCGAGATGTATTTGGTAAATCAGCCGAAATAATCAATAATTAAATCATATAGTTGAATGAACATTTTTGCAGGCATTATTAGCGCAAACTTAGGCACTTAACTACTACCTAACTTCCAAGCCACTTTATACAAAATGAAATCATGTTGGTCGAATGTTAATCCAGTAATATATATATATATATATATATATATATATATATATATATATATATATATATATATATATATATATATATATATATAGTCAGCATTCAGCATATTCATGTCAATCAAAATCATATTATTTTATGCACCTACCTTCCTTTCAACCTACATTATATAATATAATTTATTAATTACAATAGAAGGTATTTAAATTCACTGTTTATTGCATTTCATTAATTTCAAGATATCATAACAACAGTGGCAATGCTGCAGAGGCTTAATAAGGTATAGACTCGTTCATTATTCCATATGCCATGCCAGAGAGAAAAGGAAACGCTGCGAAAGAATATATCTTATTTACTTCATTGAAATAGAAAAACAGGTGTAAAAGCAACACCGATTGAAGCTAGCTGCTCGGTTCAAAAAGGATACATCAATTCTCACACAATGTCGACCAATCACAACTATAGACTTTCGGGTAAAATCGAGTGAATTCGTTGGAAAGCATTAATCGTAGTGACTAGTGGACGAAAACAGTTTGTTTATTTATTTTGCTCGCGTATTGTTTTAAAATGAGTTCGGTTACTGAAGTTAATTTCAAAAATTTCAATGGTGACTTAGTGGAATATTTGTTATCCCATAACTTCAGTGCACTTATGACGATAAAGTTTTAATGAAAACATTGTGACCTACTCCAGAATTAAACAATTTGGTGCAGCGTAACAAAAATCAGAATCGCGGTTTTAATATAAGAAATTATGAGAGACATCCTTTGCTAACCGGATCACAGGTAAAAACTAAATTATTTTGTTGGCAGTGGTTACTTTTTACTAGGGAAAATGTCTCTTTTTGGCATTGGCATCTATGCAGGAATTATAAAAAATAAATGTCTATACCAAAATATTTATTCAAATATTTTTGTTTAGGTCTAAATGTATATTTTATTATTTTATTTTGTTGTTATTTTATTAAGTTTTGTTTGACTTCTATGACAAGAATTTTATTTTAATCTATTTTTGGGAGGGGTCTATTTTATTTCTGGCAAAAAAAAAGTCTCACCTCCCCGTTGGTTCGTACTGGGCAACAATTGATTAATTCATCGAATAGGCACCTATTTAATATTTCAGGCTGCTTGTTTCACTTTGATTTTTTTTAAATTATAAGGTGGTTGACCTTGAAATCCTAAAAATTTTCGCCTATGGTGTATTTTTTAACACCTTTTGTAGCCTCCTTAAACCAACACCTCACGAGCCGCAATATATATATATATATATATATATATATATATATATATATATATATATATATATATATATATATATATACAAGGTATTGAATCTATGACGCAGCGTTTCGATACATGGTGAATATGAAAATCTTGGTGTCACAGCAAGATATTGAATATTTGTTTTAATTCTTCTCAAGTTTCTATATATTTTACGGATATATTTTTCATTGCAACCACCACATTACAATTGATAAACACCAGATTTTCGTGATTGATTTTTTTCGAATTATTGTTCTTCATATATTGGACTAAATGATTGTTTGAGGTACTTGAATGTAAGGATGCGTATTATTGATTATTTGACATGAACATAAATCGTTGTTTTTGCTTAAGACATGTCAATATAACAAGTTGTGTATTTTTGTTTTTATGTGTTGTCCAAATTAAATTGTTTTTTATTAGAACATGTTTTTCAGTTCCTGTTTATCTTTTCTGAGTAGAACATCACTTTTTTATAGTATTTTTTTTTTGAACATGAAATTACATTCCCATGTATGACTCCTCTTTTAGGCAAAATTCTTTTCTTAGCTCCGTGAACATAGAAGAAGTATTGTTTATATTTTATAAATCGCTATATAGTGAATTCATATTGAATATAAATTCATGTTTGAAAAATTACTAATGTATTGATGTATGATTTTATTTCTATTTCGGATTTGAAATTTTATATGAATATCTTTGAATTATTAATAATTAATTTTGAATTCATTAATTTTCTCTAATAGGCCGTATATAATAAATACACTGAGTAATTCATTTAGAAAATCGAAGAATAATCAAATCGATTTCCCAGCGAATCTAGTTTTTTGAGATTCGACGGTATTTCGTTCCCACGTATCTTTCAGGCGAGAGTGATAGAAACCTTACGACCTGCACTACACACGATGGAAACCATATACCGACCGTTTCGTTTTTCAACAAGCTCTTCACCTTCAGTAGTGTCCGGTACATCGATCTTTCATATATATATATATATATATATATATATATATATATATATATATATATATATATATATATATATATATATATATATAATAAATACTATGGAAGATGAATCAACTCTGTGGTAGTTCATATTTATATTAAAAAAATTAAATAATAAGAAAACAACTTGTCTAAAAACCACAAAATGAAAATAACTTTTTATTCGACTAGTTTCGCCTGTTACAGCATTATCAAGACTGAATACATAATGTATTCAGTCTTGATAATGCTGTAACAGGCGAAACTAGTCGAATAAA
>JARQZK010000062.1:210000-222500 GCA_030704885.1 Cynegetis impunctata | reverse complement strand
GATAAATTTTTTCATAACGTCAAATGTATGCCAATTGTGCTCGCTCAACACTTGATGTTCAAAATAATGAATCAATTCAGTGAAACACTGGTCTTGGTTCCACAAAAATAGCTATATTTACTTGACTTATATGTTTCGGGCTATTAGCCCATTATCAGGATTTTTCTGTTATAATTTTGTTTGGTCATTAGTTATGGGTGAGTTCCTTCATGCATAGCTTGATATGGTTACAGTTAACCAGAGAAAATTTTCACAAATAAATCAAAACACTTAAGTTAATAGCAATAAATAGTGGATATAAAGAGACAATAATCGAATATTCAAAAAACATCGGAAATTGTTCCTCAAGCATGTATATTCGAGCAATAAGAATGAAGATAAACAAAAATTTTTAGCATGTTCATATGTATGTATATATAAGCTTATTAGTACAGTCAATGACGGTAAAAAAAGTATAAACTGTGTATTTATCCCATACAGCACCGATTTGTATGAAAATTTGGATTAAGGTTCTACTTACCATCTAATTCAAAGTCTACCCTGTGGCGGAGGTTGCTTTTTCTCTGGGGGTGGATGCCACCCCTTATTGGGAATGAAAAAATTTCCATAAAAAATATGTACGGAAATCAATAAACTGACCAATTCTAAGCAACTTTTGTTCAATGAAGTTTTTTCAGAAAGTCAATACTTTCCGACTTATCCGCGACTGAAATTGTCGGTTTTCAGGCAAAAAATCCACGTTTTCAGATTATTTTTCGCGAATAACTGGAAAAATATGCATTCTGTCGAAAAACCTGTAGAGAGCAAAATTTTAGCTTATAAAAAAACAAAGAAAACCGTGTATTTATGATGTATTCTGACCCAACACAAACGGAATTATTGATTGTCGAAAGTTGATTGGTATTTACCACTATGTGTACTCATCAATATACTAATACATATTCTAATTTCTACAAAAATGTGCTTTTGGTTTTTCCCCATAACTCGTTTAGTTTTCAAGCAATCAAGTCCTTCAAAAAAGTATTTCGTAGGTTTTTCAAAGAGCTATAAGCTCATCTAAATAAATTTTTTTTTCAGATCTTATTTTCAAAAAGGTTCATGCTAAAAGGGCTAAAAAAGGTACTTTGCGCGAACACACGCAAGCTTTAAATGGCCATATCTTACTTAATTTTCATCTTATAGTAAAAAATGAAACGCCAACATTTTCAAATAAGAAAAACATACAGTTTCGTACTCTACAAAATTTTGCATATCATCAATAGTTTTTGAGTTATTTTGAAGAAAAGGCGATTTTTCGCTGAATTACGAAAATAATTTTCTCTCTTCAACTCAATTTTTTTCAAAAAGAAGTACTTTAAACTGGTCAAACACTCAGAACGTATTATAAAGACGTAAATGAAGTGAATTGTAAAGTGGCAACGATTTTTTTCAAATAGGGTGGAAGAGAGGGTGAGATATTCACTATTTTTTTCCAACGAAAAAATAGGAATCGACATTATTCTCTTCATAGCGCGCTTAGTTTTGATGCTAGGAACTTTTATAAAAAATAAAAATAAAGTTGTTTTAAAGGAAAAAAAGTTTTATGAGTTTTCGAAAAATGCATTTGTTTTTGGTTATTGTGCGTAGAAACTTTCCATTTTGGCGATTGAAAATACCAGTCAACTTTCAACAAGCAATAATTTCGTTTGTATTGGATCTGCATACATCACAAATACACAATTTTTTTTGTTTTTTTATAAGCTATAAATTTTCTCTCCAAATTTTTTTCGATAGAATGCATATTTTTCCAGTTATTCGCGAAAAGGAACCTGAAAACGTGGTTTTTTTGCCTGAAAACCGACAATTTCACCCGCGAATATGTGGAAAAGTATTGACTTTCAGAAAAAACTTCATGGAACAAAAGTTGCTTTAAATTAGTCAATTTATCGATTTCCGTACTTATTTTCAATGAAAAATTTCTCATCCCCAAGAAGAGGTGGCATCCACCCCCAGGGAAAAAGCAACCCCTGCTACAGGGTAGACTTTGAAATAGATGGCAAGTAGAACCTAAATCCAATTTTTTATGAAAATCGGTGCTGTATGGGACAAATACACGGGAAAATGGTCATTGACTGGACTGTATGTATTGTAGCATTGTTCACACGATAAAGGGCGCAATTTTGAAGCAATAGGGTTGAAAGTTTGTAAATAGGTAGTTTCGTATGATATCTTGGATGGGATTGGTTTTGTTTCGAATTGGTTCGGGGGTTGGCCCCCCTGAGGGGTAAATCTTGTTTACACCACAGAAGGTGAAATTTTGTAGCAATAGGGTTGAAAGTTTGTATCTAGGTTGTTTTGTATGATATACAAAATGATTGTTTTGTATGATATAAAAGAAATATATCCCCGGAGGTGGAAATAAATATTATTCACATGATAGAGGGCCCAATTTTTGTTTTCAAACTGGATACGTTTTGAAAATCTGCTTTTCTAATGCAGCTCGCTGCGATAGAGTTTTTTTCAATTGACTTGGTCCTGAAATTAAGTCGCAAGATGTGCAATATGTTGAATGAATATAACATAAGAACTATTAGTACAAATGAAGTATATTTAGGTGCCATATTCTTCAATGAGTAGAACAGATAAACAATTATTATCGGTGTATACAGCGTATCCTCAAATGAGGTCCCAAGAGGAAAATCTTTTTTATTTTAGCGAAAAATGTTATTCTTGATAAAAAGTTTTGCTTATTAATTTCTTGTTGTCATCGTTTTTCCATAGGTACTAAAAATTGTATATAAAATTGAGATACCAAGAGTCAAATGTAGTACCTGGGGTTGTTTTTAAGGCAGAAAAAAATTATAAATTTCGGTGAATTCACTCAAATTTTGATGATTTCTTTGTTGTTGCTTCTTCGTTCATTTTCTGTTGTTCATAGTTGAAAATATATTTTGGCCTGCCTCTGAACTATTAACGAATGTTTCTACAAATAATTTAAATGAAAACATTATAATACCCATTATTTCACCCACCCAGCTGAGACATTTTGAGAACTAATTCATTTCGAGCTACAAATGACTTTCTGTACTAATCGAAACATTGTTCCAATGAAAATTTATTCCGAAAACCATTTAATTCAGCATAAATGAAACCGAATGACAATAATTTCGACTTTGGTAGAGTGCCAAGAAATAACACTGGGACATAATAATTCATCCTTTATTAATTATCCGAATGAGAAATGAAAAGCGGTTTGAAATTATAACCAGAGCGAAATGTTCGTTAACTAATAGAAAAATAATTTCCTTCGAAGCAGAGCTACGATTTGCAATGCATGAAATAACAAGTTTTAAATGAGAGAACTACTAAACGTAAGTAATAACAGATAGAAGGAAGTAGTTTTGTGCACTTCCATTCAATTAAATTTTCGTCTAGCTGTGGTTAATATTTCAAGAGTGTACGTGAGCAATAATATTTTCATTTCCTGTTGAATTTGAAGTGGAGTCGAGTATGCTTCTATAAACATTTTGAAGCACTACTGCTGAATTTCTCTACTATCGAATCTTATCTTATCTTAATATATTAAAACAATAGTTTATAAGAACGATTTACACATTAATTGAATGAAATACGCATGACGCACGTTTCGATGAAACTTGACCTTCTTCAGATGCTAAATGCTAACTAAATATATTTCTAAGTTATTATATATTATATAGAATACAAGAAATAAATAGATGACAAATTGTGTGGATATGGTAAATAGAAGGATGGTTACAAATAATTAGGGGAAAAGAAAAACCCCATTCTAAACTGCTAGTCTGGTAGTTCGGTAATTTTGAAAAGATTCAGAAGGGGCCTTGAAGTATGATCGATTTGGCTATTCCATATGAGATCTGTATCTGTATTCATTTATCTGTGATGTATTTATTTATTTGTGTATTTATGCATTTATGTATTTATTTATCTGTGATGATTCTAGGAAATTGAGTTTTATTCCCTTACTTTCGGCATTTAATATTTTGAAGTCAAAATTAAATTTTTGTGATTTTCTTGATTGAAATGGTTTGCATAATGTGAATCCGACTTCTGATCAAGAAAGCTACGATTTCGTTCTGAAATTCTGGTCTGAAAGCTTCTGAAAGTTCTACCAATATAAAATTTATCGTAGTCACCACAATTAATTTTAGTAACTCCTAATTTATTGTTTTTTCTAATTTTGACATATAAAGTGACACTTTTTAAAACTGATTGACATTATGAAATGTCTTACTTTTTGTAACTAGTTGCATAAAGTAAAATTTTATGCAATTGGTGACGAAAAATGTATTTCAAAATTAGTGACAAAAAGAATTATTCTATTTATTGAACTGTTATAATACAAGTTAAAAACATAAATTATAAATTAATTAATTATTATAAATATTGATAACACAATTATTGCAATTATTCAAATTAATTCCCGACGACATATTTTTTTCATTGCTCGAACTTGCTGTTATTTGGAAAGCGGCGCACATTGCATTAGATGTTTCACCAAATATTTCTTGCGCTATAAGTTTTTTATTATTCATGGAATTTTCAACATATCCCTCCGCAACAGAGGTAGATTTCCAACCTCCATGCCTCTTTAATTTTAAAATATCAGCGCCACTGTCTGCTAGGAAAGGGGCAGAGCTTCTTCTGAAGCAGTGGCCAGTATATAGAACAGGATTTGAAAGACCAAGAAATTGTGCAATAACTTTTGGCAGACTGCTAAATGTGTTAATTCCCACAGGATTTCTGGTACATTTTCCATTCGCATATTCTACAAAAAATATGTTGTGTTTAAGAACCTGGGGACGCAACTTAATATATTCTCTTAATATTTCGACAAGATTCGTATTTTCAATGTCTCCAGTGGTAATTGCAAACTGCCGTATAACTTTTGTTTTTGAAGGTGGGATATCAAGACGAAAATGGCTTTCTTCGTCTATAACATTTTCAGCTGGAAAAAATGTTAATTCTGCTTTTCTGCATGCTCCTGCCATTCCAGTTATAATTGCAACCTTAGCCATTAAGTATTCTTTGTCATCAGCTTCCACTAAAAATTTGGCAAAATCTTCTTTAATAAAAACTTTTGACTTTTTAGCACTGTACTCGTCCGCTTGCCTTTTAATATATGCTACCAAATTTGTATATTTTTTAATATCAGTATTCCTTTTCAGATTTAGTTCAGACCTTAACATTGAGTAAAGTGTCCATAATGTGGAAACTTTTAGATCTTTCTTACCCTCAAAATATGCAAGTAAAACTTTCTCATTAACATGTTTAATTTTCTTCTCATCACACCACGTAAAAAATTTTTCGTATTCCAAATCATAAACTGCCTTTGACTTTTTGGGAATTACTGATAATAGAGCATTACCTGCTGCCTCTTCAATATCGCTTGGTAGCTCTTCAGAACTTGAATCACTCATTTTTTTAAAATAAAACTAAAAATATATCAGTCTCGCTAAAAACCTTCCGTCTAAACTGTTTTACAAAATGTCGAACTGACAACTAACAGCAACAAACTAAATTTATGTTTTCCAAATTTTTATCAATTATATTAAATTTAATTTTTTTATTACTTTCTTCTGAATTAGAAAAAATCTTGTATGCAATACGTTACGAAATGAAATTTTGTGTAACTTGTGAGTTTTTGCGAAACTCACTTCGTTCGTTCCGCAAAAATCTCACGCGTTACACAAAATTAGGCATTTCGTAACTGATGGCATAAATAGCTATTCGTGAACTTTTAATTTATTGATTTTTATATGATTTCCTATGTTTTTTAGGGTACGGTTATGAACAACAGAATATGAAGTCTACAGAATTTTTTTATTGATTTTTATGTCGAAATACTCCACTTCTCTTTCACACTTTATTCAATATTTGTTCATTGAAAATATTGATATTTCTTCTCTCTCTCTCTCTCTCTCTATATATATATATATATATATATATATATTATTATTATTATTATTATTATTAGAAAAACACATGTTTGATTTTAACGGTTATTATATTTGACTCTATGTCGCGGCGTTTCACCACACGGTGGCTTCTTCGGATAGAATGAAATACTAAAATCTTAGTATCTTAGTTTTACATGAAATTTTCAGTACCTAAAGGAAAACGATTACAACAATGTTGTTAGTTTTTCACTAGGGTTGCCTATATAAGTTAAAATACTGAATTTATTTTCAACATCGTTGTATGACGGAAAAACTTGTTTGATTGCTAAATTGAAGTTCTTTTTATTTATAATATTGTCAATTAATTCTAGGTTATATTCATTATTGGTAGCAATCTGTTTAATGATGTTCAATTCTTTATCGAAGTTTGCCCGTGATATCGAAATATTAAATAGTAGTAGATGGACCATACGATTATAAGCTATATATAAGATATAATCTTATGATGGAGAGGATAAACTGAAGTATATAAGGTATAAATATATATATATATATATATATATATATATATATATATATATATATACTAGCTGATCTGGGAAACGTTGTTCTGCCAAATAAATTATTTTTATCTATTCATCTATCTGCCGATGTACATCTACCTATCTAACTATATATCTATCTATCTAGATAGTTATCTATCTTTCTATCTATCTATCTATATCTATGTTTCTATCTATCTAACTATCTATCTATCATTCTATCTATCTATCTATCTGCATATATATATATATATATATCTATCAATTTATCTGACCGGGCAAACGTTCTTCCATATAAATTATTTTTATCTATCTATCATTCTATCTATTCCTCTATCTGCCGATGTATATCTACCTATCTATCTATCTATCTATCTATCTATCTATCTATTTATCTATCTTTCTATCTATCTATCTATCTATCTAACTATCTATCTATCTGACCCGGCAAAAATGTTTATCATAGGGAGTATGAAAAATATAGTACGACCTATTCTCAAACCGACTATTGTTATTTTCGATTGCCATCTTGCAGCCCTATTGCGGATCTGTGGATAAAATTTAAAAAAATGAAAATCGCGATGCAAAAATAGGGGTTGATCGTAGAAGGGTAAACAATTGAGAGTAATATAAATTTTTCTATTCTAAGTGATGACAAAATAAAAATGACATAGATTAGAAATAATTTTATATGGTGGTTAGGTATTCTCAAATTTTCTAATTTCCCGCGCAATTTTCTTAATTTTTTCTTTCATAAGAACCTTCTTCTGACAATAAAAACACAACAAAAAAAGAATTTTAGAAATAATTTTATATTGTTTTTAATTATTCTCAAATTTTCTAATTTCCCGCGCAATTTTCTTAATTTTTTCTTTCATAAGAACCTTCTTCTGACAATAAATAACACAACAAAAAAAGAATTAGTGAAATATGTCCAGCCGTTCAAGCGTGATGGCGGGACCAAGGGAAATAAGGATTCATTTTCATATATAGAGATTTTATAATTTCCCGCGCAATTTTCTTGATATTTTCTTCCATAAGAATCTTCTTCTGACAATAGAAAACACAACAAAAAAAGAATTTGTGAAATCGGTCCAGCTGTTCAAGCGTGATGGCGGGACCAAGGGAAATAATGATTCATTTTTATATATAAAGATATATATATATATATATATATATATATATATATATATATATATATATATATATATATATATATATATATTTATTCGAATTGTTGTTGCCTGTGAACTAATTCTAATCTCTAGAAAATTATTAGCAATAACAGGCTTGTTGAATCTTGAAAAACTCGATTTTATTAAAAAGTTGACGTTTCGCCACGACATTCGTGGCTTTATCAAAACTTTTTTTTGATTTAAGATTTGATAAAGCCACGAATGTCGTGGCGAAACGTCTACTTTTTAATAAAATAGAGTTTTTTAAGATTCAACAAGCCTGATATTGTTAATAATTTTCAAGATATATATATATATATATATATATATATATATATATATATATATATATATATATATATATATGAAGAGATTTGGTTTAATTTTTGGTTGTTCCAGGTTCGTAAAAATACTAAATTACTAGATTAATTCGTTTAATAGACGTTTCAGGAGTAGTACTCCCTTCCTCAGTATCTAAAATATAAATATAAAACGTCTATTAAACGAATTAATCTAGTAATTTAAAGTATTTTCACGAACCTAGAACAACCAAAATTCAAACCAAATCTCTATAATATAAATGACCAGGAAATAAGGTGAAGTGAGAAATTTTTAATATATATATATAAATATATATATAAACATAAAATATAAGAAGATTTGAGTACTATGAATAAGAATGAGCTGAAATATCCCCTCGAAAATTTCAAATTATCGGGTTGCAGAGATTTGTACCTAAATGAATTGGAGTTCCTGTATATATGGAGGAAATCGAGTTTCTTTTATATAAAAGGGTCTACGCAAATTGAACCTAGAGGAATAACTGTTCATTCAGCGTCGTTATTTACCACTGTTAAATTTTGGGGTACAAAATTAAACGTAATCATACTATCCCAATTGGCAATGAATGTTCGGAACAGTGGAAACCTGAAACCACTACCAATAACGTTCTGGAAATTCAACAAATGGGTAAAATGATCATACTATTAGATTTTGAGGTATTTTTGAGAGTGTAGGCATCTCGAAATGAAGTATTTTTCATGAATTGAATAAATATCTAGACATAAGAAAAATGCAACTAAACTTGTGTGCTGATTGCTCAATTTTGAGAGCAGTTTAAACAAAATATATTGAAGTTTAGAAGATGAATGATAACTGCAGATGAACCATGAATACATCTTCATATTCATGTTACCACGAAACAAAAAATAATTGACTGTGATAGATGAATCGGTTTTGAAAATCAAAGACTATTCCATCTATCATAAAGAATAAACAAAATAACACGAGTGTACGTCATTGTTTGTCGAATTGAAAACAAAAATCGAAAGAAAATAAGAGTATTCGAAGAAAAAATGTGTCATCTACACATGGCATGAATTCAAGAATATTTGATGGATGGATTGAATACCAATTCTGTCTGGGACTTTCTGACGTCTTTAACATTTATGAGCTGGAGTTTCTCTTGGAGGGCAGTGTTTTTTATCGAATGAGAAGGCATTCATAAAAAAATCTGAACCAATATATCAATATATCAATAAATTTTTTAACCAACTCAAAATATTGGAACATCATTCCGAAATGTATATCAAATCTCAAAGAGATCTTGTGGGGAAATAAGGTTCAATTTCTTGAATAGTAAAATCAGCAATGTTAATTTGTATAAAATTCGCCATATATAAAAAAAATGCGAATTTCATTGTACGAATAAACGTAGGTACCCCAGCATCTACTCAATCTAAGAACCAAATTTCAACACTCTATTGTAAAAAAAATTGCGAAGTGCATCGTGGACTGATGGCGAAGCATGTCTCGATGCTTTTTGAATGGAATAGTCCCCGCGTAGTGCAGCACGACTGAGGAAAATGGTTGTCACTATACCGAAAGGCACTTCCCCAACATTTACTCAATCTACGTACCAAGTTTAAAAACTCTAACTCAATTTACAGCAGCTGTGGAGTTTGGCGATTTTTCAAAAATCACGAGAAAACGAGAAATATCTAAGTAAAAATTAACCAAATCTTGATAAGCACCTTCGATATATATAATTTCAGCTGATTTCGTATGATGCGAAACGCTGGAGATGTCAATATGTACTATTTATATGAAAATTATAAATATCTAAATAGTTGAAAATGGCGGCGGTTGCAGAAATTGAGACAACTTTTGACACTTTCATTCTACAACGAAAATAATCACAGCTACCATTTCAGCTCATTTGACTCAAAGGGAGCCACTGGAGATACCTCATCATCATCATCATCAACCAGCCACTTGCGTCCACTGCTGGACATAGGCCTCCCGTAGTGCTCGCCATTCATTTCTGTCTTTCGCCGCTTTCATCCAGTTTCCCCGAATCCTCTTTATGTCGTCCGTCCATCTTGTTGGTGGCCTTCCTCTGCTTCTAGTGGCATCCGCTCTTGGTCTCCACTCAAGGATGCGCTTTGTCCACCTTCCATCTGTTGTTCTTGCAAGATGGCCAGCCCAATTCTACTTTAAACGAGTTATCCTGTCTATGGCGTCGGTTAGACCGGTTTTCTGCCGTATAGTTTTATTTGGCACTCTATCTCGAAGCGAAATTCCCAGCATCGACCGTTCCATGGCTCTCTGCGCAACCCTAATTTGTTCTGCGGTTTTCTTCGTCAGTGTCAGAGTCTCGGCCCCGTAGGTCAATACTGGTAGGACACACTGATTGTAGACCTTACGTTTGAGGCATATTGGCATATCCGATTTAAAAATATCACGCAGATTTCCGAACGCCGCCCATGTCAGGCCGATCCTTCTATGTAGTTCCGATGTTTGATTGTCTCTAGTTATTTTGAGTTCGTGACCTAGGTATTTATATCTTACAACTTGTTCAATATATGCGTTGTCCACGGATATGTTCTGGCTCAAGACAAGGTTTGTCATAAATTGTGTTTTTGCGAAGTTTATTTTGAGGCCTACATCTTTACAAGCAGCGTAGAGGCTTGTGAGCATACTCTGTGCTTGATCTATGTTGTCGGCAGTTATGACAATGTCATCCGCAAACCTCAAATGACTCAAAAACTCCCCATCAACTTTGATTCCCATTTCGTCCCAATTTATTCTTTTGAATGCCAGCTCTAATACGGCCGTAAATAGTTTTGGAGATACCTATGTACCGGGAAAAAATATATATAGGTACATATATCAGAAAAAAAAATTTTCGAAAATAGAGGTCTAGGAAGTCTGAAACGGATAAAAAGGTTAGTCCCGCACTTGACTACTTTCCTTCGACACACTGCAGTTGTAGACCAGCAGATGGTGACACAAAATATTAGGTAATTTGTACCAGTATGGCGGTTCTTCAGGGGTCTAATTACGTATAGGCAAGAATGAAAATATGATCATAGCGCTGGCACCGGCGGCCCAATCGCGTGGGCGTTAATCGAACGCGTCGGATAAATAACGAGTGTCGAACGATTTGTTCCACAAAAATGCTTGTATTTTCAGTCGAAACAAAGAAGTAGGCGGTAGAGTAATGCCATACTTCTCGCGTGTTACTTACAGCCTGCCATACCGACGCGAATACATTAATTTAAATAAATCAATTCAACCATTTGTACCAGGCTAATTTTTGCATAGCTAATCATCGTTGAGTAGCCATTCACGAAAATCACCTTTCCATACTTTTCCGACGATTTGTTCCACAAAAATGCTTGTATTTTCAAATAGTCGAAAAAAAGAAGTAGGCGGTACAGTAATGCCATACTTCTCGGGTGTTACTTACAGCCCGCCATACCGACGCGAATACATTAATTTAAATAAAACAATTCAACCATTTGTACCAGGCTAATTTCTGCATAGCTAATCATCGTCGAGTAGCCATTCACGAGAATCACCTTGCCATACTTTTCCGACAGTTCCCAATGGCCGCCATACCACTGCAAAGGAGTTATTTTTTTTTTCGCCAAACGATTTGTACCACCCTGAAACTTTCTTTAACAGTTCTCTGTATGATCATAAATAGAAGTCTGATAATGCCATACCTGTGGAAGGTGGCGAATGTGAACAATATTTTTTCAAAATCCTAAGATTTTATTCGTAATTCGAACGATTTATGCCAGTATGGCGCCACTTTTTCCCTCTACTAGAAGTATGGCAAAAATTGGTCACATTGTATGGTATAATTACCAAAAATCCAAATGCCATACTTTTAAAAATCGTCAAAAAAAAATGTCTTTACCTTTTAGCTCAAGTCCGACAGTCATCCATGGTTACAATCTGTAATAATTTTTTTCAGTTACAATTATTGCATCCAAACGAAGAGAATACAATGATGCCATGATGTAAAATATGATTATACGTATTTCACAGTCGTAATTTCAAAACGTGTCAAATAAATGAGTATTTCAAGTATGGCAGCACTTTTTTCCCCTACTAGAAGTATGGGAAAAATAATAACGGTCACATTTTGTCAAATACATTCCAAAAATTCATATGCAATACTGGTACAAATCGTTTGGCGAAAAAAAAATTACTCCTCTGCAGTAGTATTGCGGCCATGGGGAACTGTCGGAAAAGTATGGCAAGTGATTTTCGTGAATGGCTACTCGACGATGATTAGCTATGCAAAAATTAGCCTGGTACAAATGGTTGAATTGTTTTATTTGAATTAATGTATCCGCGTCGGTATGGCGGCTATAAGTCACACCCGAGAAGTATGGCATTACGCTACCGCCTACTTCTTTTTTCCGACTGAAAATCTGAAGCATTTTTGTGGAACAAATCGTGAGGCACTCGTTATTTATTCGACGCGTTCGATTAACGCCCAGGCGATTGGGCCGCTGGTTCCAGCGCTATGACCATCATTTTCCTTTTTGCCTTTTCGTAATTAGACCCCT
>JARQZK010000062.1:92500-205000 GCA_030704885.1 Cynegetis impunctata | reverse complement strand
CCATATATTTTCAAATGTGTTTTTGATATAATATATTATGTAAAAAAATCAACATCCTCACAATATGTTATGCAAATTCGACAAAAATTCGATATTTCCATGAAAAAAAAAATTCATTTGAATTCAAACATCTTCCCAAGAGTGCTTGAATAACGAATGAGTAGATAGGATTGTGTTTTATTTGCTTGATTAAAATAGAAACATATAGATCGACCAATGGAAACGGTTTTCAGGATTAGCTTTTCTTAGGATGTTCAATTATCTTCCTTTTGACAGATTACGCTATATATTCCACAAGCAGCAAAGACTCAGGAAGTTTAATTTGGGTAAAGTTTCAATTTGGGCAACACCAGAACACGATGTGGATAAATGAAGAAATGAAGTGCTAGAACAGAAAATATATCAAAAAAGCCCCTTGTAGAGCTAGCTACTTGAGTCTCGATGCCAATGATATTCCCACACATCCTTCTCTAAGTGATGAATGTTAGGAATATCAGAATGGTCACCTGTTGTAGCTCCACTAGGGAAATTTTTATTAATGTTATATAGGTAGTTAAATAAATAAAAGTTAATTTGACTATGCATGCATTTTTATTTTATTTAAATCGCTTCTACTTAAAAAGTAATTTTCGAGGAACTTCTGCAAAACGGTTTATAACGTCTTCCGTGAAAGAATCGCCCTTACTGTTTACAAATTTCTTATATACACTGAGCAAACAAAATCCATTCAACCTGTCTTCAATCATTGTTGATCTCAGCCAGGTTTTCACGCGTCTGAGTGTACTGAATGATCTTTCAATTGTAGCCGTGTAATAAGGCATTGCCAGTAAAAAAAAATTTCTCTTTCGGATAAAAACATTCTGCTGAGTTTAACTCCGTTATCTCCAAATCTTCGTAGTCCTCCTGCTTGTTAACCCAAAAAAAAAGCCCATAAAATTTGGATATTTTGTCCATTACATTTTCAAAGTGTAATTTTCATTATTTCAGCAGGGTGTAACAATGAAAGTGCAAACGCTGGTGAATGTTCTTTGCCGAATCTTGCCTCTAAATAATGAATCCAAATAGGGAACGTACAACGTTATTAGGCGAGTTCATACATGTTCTGCGAGAGATTTTCAGGGGGGTAGCTGCCCCCACATGCCCTCCCCGTGGGTACGCCCATATATATATATATATATATATATATATATATATATATATATATATATATATATATATATATATATATATATATATATGTATATATATATATATATATATATATATATATATATATATATATATATATATATATATATATATATATACACAGGAGCGTATTCACGGGAGGGTGTACTGGGGGTACCCCCCACAGAAGAGAATTTGCAAGACTAAATCTTCGAATGAACTTGAAAATATAAAATATATCAAACATTGTACGAAAACTAATGGAAAAAGTTTTTTCATATTATTTGATGTTCCACGTAGCATCTAAAAGAAATAAATAAACAACCGACATTTATCAGAATAGATAGATCCTAGATAGATCATACCTAGATCAGTGAACAGCATGCGAAAGTTTATGTGGTTGCATAAGTAAATTCAAGTAAATTGGTGTTTACGCGCGATGCCTCGGCTTCACTCATTCAAAAGCAGGGGTTTGGTCCAAATTCTTCAATACAAATTATAAAAATTATACAAATTCAGAACTTTTGTTATACATATTCATAATTATGGAAAGAATTCCGCGGATGACGATTTCTTATCTGCAGAAATAAAATTCCCTGAATTTAGATTAACATCCCTCGAGTTCTAAGTTTTATGTGAATTCCCTACATCTGATAAAACCTGAAGTGACGTACGTACGTTATATCTGATCCGATTTCTGAACAGACCAGAACGAGGGACAAATACTGATTGACGCAGGCACAAGAAAAATGAATATTTCAAAAAAATCATTAATTGTAATGTAATCAAATTATCAAGTGCAGGAGGAAAATCTGCTTCTCATGTTAACGTTAGAATCTGAGAAACAGACAAGCGAAGAATTAACAATGTTCCGAAATAGACGATTGGAAGGATTTCAGGCAATATTAATCCAGAACCACCTGACAGATAACGAAACAAAATTTAAAGAGTTTTTCCGAATTTCCCGGCATCAATATAACTACGCAAACTAACTTTCGTCGACGAATTATCGCGGCACCCCTTCCGAATATGAGCAGCTACTCGCGACTGGACGAACGGCGACCGGACGCTGGTAGTCGCGACTGAGTAGCGGCTAGGAAAACAGGATGATTTAAAATGCGTTGGAGATGTCTTGGCGAATTGGTCGACGCTACTCAGTCGCAGTCGTCGGCGACTGGCGAAAGTGGAGGAAAACGCGCCTTTAGGGGTAAAAATACCACCAAATGGAACTTTCGCAGCATCTTCTCAACTCAAGTACAAAGTTTCAACTCACTAACTAAATTTCGCGGAGGTTAAGGGATGAAAAATACGCTTACAATCTCAGATGAAAATTTGTATTTTCATCTATCCAGCAAAGCAACTGATTGTCCATAGATATCTACTCTGGGTTATCAACTACTAGCCTGATAGAAAACCTATTACTTCCCTACCATGTTAAACAAGTGATTGTTTTTCTCCCTATTATATATCTGAGTCCCATTCATCTTTTGCTTGGAAAAACTGAAAATTCAACATAACGATATTGTCAGAAAAATTCAATTAACGATTGAAATTTCCATATTCTGTCAATTTTAATTAAGTCCGTTACCGAAATAGAGAATCTATTCAGTCTGCAGCTCTTCGTCGCATCCCATACGGAAACTCTCCATGTTTCATCCGAGCCCTACTTCCGGTTCCTCATTACTTTAATTATATTGCACTGAATCCATAGGCGGTCGTCTAGACAATAAATCCTCCATTTACAGTTTGCAGTTCGTAATTTTAATCGGCAACCCGGATTCAGATCTTCCGAGGCAAAATTTATATGGTTTGAATGTTTGTCTAATTCAAAATTTTAAGTAAACAAAAATATTTCTAGGTAGAGAAATATTGGATTAGCTAAAACCTGTAATGACCCTGTAATATTAAGTTTACGATTGAATAACAATTGACATGTACAAATATTAAAAAATATAACGCATTAGAAACGTTTCTATGGGATTTCACTATCTTCGGATACCAAGTGCCAAATCATTATATTTCTCGATGACATTCAATAACAACAAAAACGTAACAATTAAGGTAGGAAGGGTAAATACAGGAATGTATATTAGTTATTTATGTACCAAGTGCGTTATATAGATCCTAACGCCCGGAGGGTGACATTCGGCCCGAGGGCCGAATGATTTACTTTTATGAAAAATCGATTTTCAAATCGGTTCATTGCTTCTATACTTTTCATTTTCCTCCTCATAGTAGGCATGTCATTTGTTGATATTTTGACGTTTGTAAATATTTTTGTCATCATATTCAGTAAATGTCATTGCTGCTCTCTTTGTGTAGTCTTATAGTAATAATGGAAATCAAAATGAATTTACCCAAGAATATCATAGAAAATGCAGCCGAAGCTACGAATAATTTATTGCCGGAGAAATCCAGAGTCGTATACGACAAGGATTATGAAGTATTTAATCAACGGAAGTTGCTTAAGTTGTCCTCGTACAATGAGCGGGCGTAATGATCCATAATGCCCGCTCATAACGCCCTAGGGCATAATGAGTGTATTTATATCAACCGTATCTGAGGTTAAATCAACAAATAATATACAAGTGGAAATAAATACAATTTAAACATTTTATTAAATAAAATACGCATTACGAATGATTCGATTAAACTTCACCTTCTTCAAATGCTAAATGCAAACTAAATATATTTCTTCGTTATATGGAATACAAGAATTAAATAGATGACAAATTGTGTATAGTGGGTAAATAGAAGGATGGTTATAAATAATTAGTAAAATAGGAAACACCCATTCTAAACTGCTAGCTAGGTAGTTCGGTAATTTTGAAAAGATTCAGAAGGGGGCGCTTGTAGTATGATCACTTTTATCTAAGCACAACATCAACTTACTGTACCGGCAATAACTTAAGAAATCATATAAAAAATAATAAATCAAAAGTTCACAAAAACAATAAATCAGGAGTTCATAAAATTAATTGTAGTGATTATGATAAATTTTACATTGGTAGAACTTTCAGAAGTTTTCAAACTAGAATTTCAGAACACAAACGTAGCTTTGTTAATCAAAAGTTGGATTCATATTATGCAAACCATTTAATCCAAGAAAATCACACATTCAATTTCGATTTTAAAATATTAAATGCTAAAAGTATTGGAATCAAACTTAATTTTTAAGAATCATTACAGATAAATAAATACAAGCATTCCGGTCTCCTATAGATCATTTTAGGATGACGTCACAACTGTCAAAACAAATCCGCCATGTTCACTTGGTGGGCAGACAAACATTTCGGCCTATGCTAACAGTGTAAAAGTTGTTACGGAGTTTGCAATATATTATTAAAATGCCAATGTTTTGTTGTGTTGTTAAGTGTTCAATGAGATCGGAAAGAGACCAAGTTCGATTCTTCAGGATTCCCACCGCGCTGAAAAACCGTGAAGACTATTTAAATGCCTTGTCAAAACAACGACGTGACTTATGGGTTAGGGCTTTAAAAAGGGGTCCTCTGAGCGAAAGTATGCTGAGAAATGCTAGAATTTGTTCAAGACATTTCCTATTGGGTGAGTATTTTGATTATAATTGAGTTTGGTTCCTTGATTTTTTAAAATAATATCCTAAAAAAAGGCACAAAAAGAACAACAAAACAATGATGCTAAAAGCTAAATGAAAGTAATGCTCTTATATATTTAGGACAACCAGCCCTACTAGAGAATAAGAATAACCCAGATTGGGTACCCACTCAAAACATGGGATACTTATATAGTTGGTGAAAAAAAAGATATACAGTCCCTGAATCGACACGAAAGAAGTACAATGAGGTCAGATGAACGATTCAAAAAGATTAGTAAGTGGTTATTTATGTTCATGATCAAATAACACATATTCTTATTTCCGGATTTATCACAATAAGCGTGCCAAAGATTGAAATAGTTAATCAATTGTTTAGAGTAAAGTGACTTCTAATTTATGATCACTTTGTATTTTCTTGGAGATAATAAAGCTATTTAAAAATAGATATTGCTTATTTTCAACCCTATGTAATGTTGTTGACAAATTAAAAACAGTTAATGTAAAATTATTTATTCATTTTTGACAACAAACTAAATTATTTAATCAAGTCAATGGATTTCGTAAAAGGTACAGGCCACTGTGCAAGCCTTTGTGTGCAGGAACAGATTCATTTTCGTTTTCAGCTGGACAAGCTTGTAAACAAAACAACAATGTAGGCAATATCATTCATTTGTCGAGCCAAAACATCTTGGATATACCCAGACTCATAATATTTGTAGGCCAATAAAGATTTGTAGGTTTTAAGCTGCTGTCCAGTGTAGAAGCTATGACTAAGGATTATATAATTTACCAAATCCATCAAAGATACTGAAGGGATTACTTCCAGATCCTTGGACAACTCACTTCTCCAAATGAATATGGGTCTATATCGTCTATTATCTCAAATTTCTTGTCGTAGCGGGCTTTCACATCATCGGTAAGAGTTGAATAATATTCACTACGAGACATAACTCAAGAATTTGTTGAATTTTCACTCTGAAATACTATAAAACTCAAAAAAACAAACAAATGCATCTATCAATAACGAGTATCAAATGACAGTAATGACACAATAAAGTTTGTCTGCCCACCAAGTGAACATAGAGGACCTGTCAAAGTCACGTGATCTGAAATGGTCTATTGAATAGCCAAATCGATCAAACTTCAAGCCCCCTTCTCAATCTTTTCAAAATTACCGAACTACCTGACTTGCAGTTCAGAATTGGTTTTTCCTATTCTAATAATTATTTTCAACCACCCTTCTATTTACCCCTTCTACACAATTTATCATCTCTTTATTTCTTGTATTCGAAATAGAGAAACATAGTTAGTTTGCCATTAGCATCTGAAGAAGGTGAAGTTCCACCGAAACGTGCGTCGTGCGTTATTTATTCAAATAAATGTGTAAATTGTTATTATTCACCATTTTTTCAATATAAATAATAGTTTATTCAAATAGCAATATCAAGATTTCAGGATTCAGTTCTATCTTATGAAGCCACGTTCTGGTGAAACGCTGTATCATAGATTCAATTATAGGAATCATAAAAATCAAATGTGTGTTTCTAATAATTCTGTTATGGATTTCAATCTATAAACCGCATCATCAATTAAAAATTCAAAAATTATATATTACCTCGATTAATTATACATACTATTTTGTATTTGATAATTCAAGTTTAGAAAATAAACTAATAAGAAAATTAATTGAATTATTTACCACTAATAGCACAAAAGCAATCCTTGCTCCAGTATCTAATTTACATTAGCGAACATCAAGCCGAAAGCCTAGAGAACGTAAATAACTGACTGTCTAGAATGCAAAATACACACGCTGCACTCCTGCCCTCTTGTTTTTAATCAAAATAAGGCTGTTACGACAGAGCACTTTGTGGTATAGCCAAATGCACAACGAGGACGTTATTGACTTAACGTCCTAGTTTTTTCAAGTTAATATTACTCAAGTAATGAAAATGTCTGAAGCTGCTGAAATATTCTAGTTACTGAAATGAACAGCCATCTTATTTGTTTAATATACTTAGTTTAAAAATGTGGATCTATTTGGCAACGAAACTCTGTGTTTCCCGTTACACTACAGATAATTTGTTTAAAAGCTTGGCCTGAAATTGAGGAAGAGTAAGTAACCATAACACACTCACTGTTTTCAAATGTGTATTGATATTTATCTTGAAAGGTTATCACTCCCATGCAGGTAAAATCTTTAGTTTTAGACTGGGCTATATTCAATATTTGATTTAAAAACTATATTTTTTATTTAAACTATACAAATATTCTTTGAAATGTCATGGTAATGTAGGAGTTGGTTATTTATTGTAAATCACGCCCGATTATAATTCTTACAACTAATCTACTATTTATTCGTATTTTCGAAATTCAGAATATACATACATATATATATATATATATATATATATATATATTTCCACTTTTCCATAGCAACTTTTTGTATCATTTCCAAATATCCGAATGAAATGTATATACAGGGTATCGTACACATTGGGCCACTCTCAACTTTTCATTTTCAAATACAGACCTGTATTTTTTATTGCATTTTTTCAAATGCCATGAATCATGTTTCATATTGGCGTTTTATTTTTATCTAATTCATAATATATTGAACTATAACCAGGCATTCTATACCTTATTCTATGATATTTTTTTCAATTACCTACAGCTGAAATCGAAAAAAAATGCTGAAATTTACTGGTAATAGTTCAATATTTCTAAAACACTCTGTAATTCAGATGAAAATACTACGACAATATGAAACATGACTTTAGGCATTCAAAACAATGCTATAAAAAATACAGGTCCGTATTTGAAAATTAAAAGTTGAGATATTTATACGATTGTATATAATTTTTATTCAGATATAAATTGTATATAATTTTTATATACAGATATATAGATAGCTTACTAAAAAAAGCAATGGCAAAGTAACAATTTGTTCGAAAAAAAATCCTGAAATAAAAACATATAGGCAAAAGAAGAATTTCGAAATTTTCGATTTTTCCTATATAACTCCAGAACTAAATAACCTAGATCAGATTTTTTTTTATCTATATAATTGACCTCTGAAATATACTACTTTGCACCCATTTAACTATCCCTCTATCTCTTACCGTTATCGAAATCCCCATGCGTAGACTCGAATTTGAATAGCCCTGTATATACAGATATATGAAAAGATAAAACGTTAGGGAATTCTTTTGAAAGATTGAATAATAATCGAATAAAACCTCCAATGGAGATCTCCTTTCATGAGATCTGACGACATGGAGTTTCCATTCATCCTTCAAAAGATAATGTTAGATCATTCGACGTCGGCGCACACACGATAGAAACACTAGACAGTCTGTTTCACTCTGCAACAACCTCATCTGTATAGATCGACCTAGTGGGCAACGACCCTGAATTCACATAACCATCTAATAGTATCTGAGTAGAAGACTATTGACTTGCGAACAAATCACAGCGGCATCTATCAGAAACTCCAAACGTCGAAAACTGATGTCACTTCACACCCATAGACGGCCACCATACATCAGATCTATGAAACTATCTCCGTTGGAGGATTGGAGTGAATATACATTTTCAGGAGCCTGTCCTTTCCATCAACATTATTTATGATTGTGCAAAAAAACATTTCAATAGGTCAAGCCGTTTAGGAAGAAAATGGTGAAAACCAAAATTCGCATGTCTAGTATTAGGAGCTTTAACTCAACTCGTCTGAATAAAATAGGACTAGTGTAAATTTTTATTTGAATTATGTTAGATATTTCATGCATAAGCGAAATTCCCTTTTTTTTAAATTTCATACAATCTACTGCACTGCATTTCACGTATTTTCATTCTGTGTAAAATTATCAAATTTATTGCAGGTAATCTTTCAATTAGCTGAATAAATACAAAATATGAAACGCCCCCAACGCATTGATCATGGTATAAAAAAGCTATATCTGTTTTTATACACAATTTTCGTTTATTCAAACTTAACGTCAGCATAATCCTACGTAAACCTCGATATACAAAAAATAAAAATAATTACCCAGAGCCACCCTATAAATTTAGCAGATTTATGTCGGCAGTGATCCCCCTCTTAGTGCCTCTTTCAAAATCGTTCCATCTCATTTCCAAGCTTTCCGAGCAACACAAGAAAATCATGGTTTTTCCGACAGTGATGGACAAATAATTCGTTTCAAATGGATGCGCATATAAACGTGAAATTTTTCCGTCATGTTGACAGATCTCATAATATGCATACAACCAGCAGGATTGATAGCGCAGGATTTGTTATATATCATTACAGGGGACATTAATTTAAAAGCGCAAATATTTTTTCATGAAACCATTCGAGGATAAAATGAATAATCAAAAAAAAACTTTTATTTTCAAACGTACAATAATAACGTCATTTCTCGATTGACAGGATCATCGAAAAGTTCTATTTCTCCGCCAAGGAGGAGAAGTGTTTTCCGGCCGGCGGCAGGAAAAGTGTTACTATGCAAAAGATGAATTGGTAACCATGAACAAAAAATTCTCCAATTCAAACGTCATTTTCACATTCAACCACTTATCACCAGGTTGCGAATTATAACTATCAACTATTTTACTTTATATCTGTCAGAAGTCAGAATCAATTTTGCGTGGCAACCGTAACTAGGCAAATGTTCCATAATTCATAACGATCGTAAGTGGATAGAATTATATGCGTAAATGTGAATCAATTCAAAAATGGATATTCAGATTTTTATGAATTCCAAAACGTTTGAAAATAAAATAACATATTTCATTCGGAGTAGAAGTGACTTTTCTCCTCCTTATGAAATAATATACTATTATTAGCTGCTACTAAAAAAAAGATCTTGGAAGTCGAAAATCAAGTATCACTTTGCCCTCTTTTTAGCAGGTTTTCACTTCGAAAACCTGCTTATTAAAATGGGTGCGATTAGCAAAGTTGGACCTAGGACCAAGATAGTTTTTCGTTTCATGACTTTTTATGATGCTTGGCACCAAAAACTCATGTTCATATGTATGTGTGTATGTATAAGCTTAAGTATTTTATCGTTGTTTACACGATGAAGGGCGCAATTTCGAAGCAATATAATTG
This sequence comes from Cynegetis impunctata, assembly GCA_030704885.1. Classification (NCBI taxonomy): domain Eukaryota; kingdom Metazoa; phylum Arthropoda; class Insecta; order Coleoptera; family Coccinellidae; genus Cynegetis; species Cynegetis impunctata. Next base: position 195,149 of record JARQZK010000062.1, on the reverse strand, counting down.
AAAGTTTGTAAATAGGTAGTTTCGTATGATATCTTGGATGGGGTTGGTTTTGGTTCAAATTGATTGTGGGGTGACTCCTTAGGGGGGAAATAAATCTTGTTTCCACGACAGAAGGAGCAATTTTGTCACAATAGGGTTGAAAGTTTGTATCTACGTAGTTTCGTATGATATCTTGAATGGAATTGGTTTTGGTTCGAATTGGTTGGGGGTTGGCCCCCCGGGGGAAGGAATAAATCTTATGTTCACGATAAGGCAATTTTTGAGTAATAGGGTTGAAAGTTTTGTAAGTAGGTATTTTCGAAAGATATCTTGGATTATGTTTGGTTTTGGTTCGAATTGGTTGGGGGGTTGACCCCTGGGGGAAGAAATAAATGTTGTTTACATGATAAAGGCCTAATTTTGGAGCAATTAGATTGAAAGTTTGTCAGTAGGTAGTTTCTTGTTATATATTTAATGGAATTGGTTTTGGTGCGAATTGGTTGGGGGTTGACCCCCCAGGGGAGGAAATAAATCTTATTTACACGATAGAAGGCGCAATTTTGGGACCATAGGGTTGAAACTTTGTAGATATGTAGTTTCGTATGATACATTTTATAGTATTCATTTCGATGTGAATTGGTTGGGGGGTCGACCCCCCGGGGAGGAAGTAAGCATTGTTTACACATTAGAGGGCAATTTTTTGTTGGATTTGGAACAAAAGTCATGAATGAATGAATACATTTTTCAAACTGGATTCGTTATGAAAACCTGCTTTTCTAATGCAGCTCGCTGCTCAAGAGTTTTTAGTCGTATTTTATCCCATAAAATACATACTTTTGCAGTGTATCGAAGGAAAGCAGTCAGGTGCGGGTTTATTTTTCCCTTTCTTGTTTTTTCATGATTTTGGAAAAATTGCCGAACTCCACAGCTTCTGTAGATTGAGTTATAGGGTTGAACTTTGGTACGTTCATTGAGTTTATGTTGAATTAAAATCCTTTTTTGGATTCAACTCTTTTTTTCAACCGCGCTGCATTTCGTGGCGATTATTTCGTTCTAATTGCATCTTGATCTGTTTCGCGATGTACTTCGCGAATTTTTTTTTACGATAAAGGGATGAAATTTGATATGTAGATTAAGTTGATGTTGAGGTACGCTTCTTCGTTGGTTTTAACTTTTTTCCTCAACCACGATGCACGTTGCTAATTTTTTTTTTAGTAAAATAAATTTTTTTCTACCTTTTAATTCGAACTGCTAAAAGCGTAATTTTTCTAAATATAATTCTAATCGCTAGAATCGCATCTGGACGCCATGCTTTTCTCGCGAAAAATACGACTTCAATGATGGAGCTCTGATACTCTTCTATTTGAATTTTATTTTTAAATTCATAGTTTCATAACAACTAATGAAATTTTGTATTTGAGAAATTTTTTTCGTTTATTTATTTTTCGCTTTTGAGTATTCATTGCCATCCGCTTTACATATACATGCTTAATTTCATCCGGAAAGTGGGTCAAATTTAACATACAAAATTTGATTACCGACAGATACTGGGATAGGTGAAACTAAATAAAAGCATGTAAATAGAAAGTGAATATGTTAATGAGTTTATGGAATTAGTTTTAGCTAATAAATCCAGGCTAGAGGGTCCGTGATAAAGTGGTATAATTCGAGCTATGCCGTTCTCAGTTCCGTAGTTCGTAGGTTCGATTCCCAAGTGCCGTTAGGTGTTATATACGTTCATAACTCTAGTGGTTGCTACTGTATAAATAATGCTGTATTATATGCTTAGATAACATGACTAATGGTCTTTCGGAACCGGCATTAAACTCTAGTTAACAGTGTTCAATATATTTTAGGTATAGGTTTAGCTTCAAATCCAATTATATGTAGGTACTATCCATAATTTCTGATAGATAGGATATATGATATTCTATAAAAAAAATTTGTTTAGTTTATTAAATAATATCATAATATAAACAACAAGATTTTTATCTTTAGAACAAAAATTTTGCTATGGTTATATTCATTTTTATGAGTACCGACAAAATGAGCGAGAGGAAGTTATTGAACACAATTTCAAAATTACACTCAAACAAAAAGAGAAAAAACTTTCTGGATATTTATTCAACTTTAAAGACGTGCAGATTTGAAAGTTCAGAATTTATTAAGTTAATTATGTTAAAGAATATAGAGGTAATTGTTTTCGATAACTGAAATCGAGATGGACAAAAATACTGATACTTTTACCTAGAAAATAAAACTTGTACCAGTCATGAAAATCAACACTTTTTTCTACAGATGATAAATAATAAACTGATTCTAAATAAACTATATTATTTACATTTAAATGGAATTTCAAAATTGATCATAATTATAATACAAGACTCCCCCCATTCATTATTCAATTCCTAATATATTCAAACAATAAGATTTCTTTTATGATAAATATGCTTCAGTTCATAATTTATTTTCTTCGTTCAAACTTTTTTTTTTCAATAAATAAATATTCCAATTTTATACTTTCCGCTCAAGCTATTATTTTGGGTTTTTCAACATTTGGAGAGTTCAATACTCAATTTCACTGCAAGACACTGGGCCTAGAGACCAAAATTATTCAATATTCTGTAACAATAAATATAGCGAATTTGAAACTTTATATTCTAATTAAATTCTTCGCAAACCGGTGAATTGTTTATTTCCAATATCTTTGGTGGAGAGCGCTCTGGGTTGTTATCCAGATTGTGTTTCCGATTACGATTTATATTGGGGATCAATTCGAAATTTGTTAATTCACTAAGTCAAATAAGCTGCACTGATGAGATCTAATAAGATCAAAACAACTGTATGCAGATTTTGAGTCGGGGAGACTTGACGTTTTCTATAATTCACCGTTGGATTGTGAATGCAGATTTTGCTTTGTGGAATACGTATAACCAGCTTCCTTGGAAAGTTGTTTGATAATTTTTAAACTAAAAGTATAAAGTTCAAAGTTTAAACTTCGAAATAAAATACACTTGGCTTAAGTTTCACTATATAAAAATATTTAGATAGGTACTGTATTTATTTATTTATTTATTTATTTATTTATTTAAGACAATAGGAATACAAACAGGTAAAAACACCCAATACAGCATTCACAGTTTGACAATACATACCATACAAAATTATGTTAAAATGAAGAATTAACTAACTCTTTTGGAAGTAGAAATAAAAATAAAAATAAAATTAATACACAATAATTCACAAAATGTCCAGCAGCTCCACAAAAGTTAGGTACCTAATTTAATTCTCAAGAATTTTTTTAAATGATGGAGTTGAACATTGAAAAGATCAGCACCGTACGAATATGAGTTAAATGTCCCTAGCATTCTACATAGTGGCGAATTTTGTGTAACATTAAGTCTTCGGAATGGCACAGCGAATAACTCACGGGATCTCAATCTTCTTTCCGGTACTCTAAAATCTATTGACTCGAGAATTTCCGAGACATAAAGTACACCATTGACTAATTTGTACAGTAGATACATATCGTTCAATCGTCTACGATTTTCTAATGTCAATATTCTGAAGTTGTGTTGAATTTCGGTGTAATCATGGTCAACAATTTGGAATTTACTTCTGAAAGATAAAAACCTTAGGAACTTATGCTGTACACTCTCTAGTCTGTTCACATAGCATCTATATTGTGGATTCCATATGCAGTAAAGGATCTGTTGCATTCAATATACCCCACGCAAACTATTAATGAAGAACAAAAATACTTCCCAATAAATTATGTGCCGAATTTGAGTAGCAACATTTGTAACAGACTATCGAAAAATAACGTTAAAACAATTTGCACAAATAAATGAAACTTGAAGTCATTCTTGGTCAATAATAAAGAAAAATCTGACATCGGAGAAAACAGTGGTGTTTACAAAATATTTTGCGACGAATGTCCTGCTTTCTATATTGGACAAACAGGAAGGAATATAAACATTCGTGTTGAAGAACATAAAAAGTCAATTTTACAGAATAAAAATACTACTGGCTTCTCCGAACATTGTATAAAATTTAATCACTTCCTGGATTTCAACAAAACCCAATTGTTGCATTCAGGCAACAAGGGAAAGCGCCTTGATTTTCTTGAAATAAGTTCCGCCCATAATAATAGTAAATTACCCTTTGTAAACGAACAAACTGATTTTCAGGTATCACCTTTGCTTTTGTCTGTTTTATAAAATAAGATGTAATACTCTCCTGGAGTCAGTCTTGATAATGAGTTCATAACTCGAAACATGTCGACTATCCTTTACTGCTAAATACAGTATCTAAATATTTTTATACAGTGAAACTTAAGCCAAGTGTGTTTTATTTTAAAGTTTAAAATTTAAACTTTATTCTTTATGATGTGCGAGAATTCAATCTCAGTTATCATTTTTAAACTATCGAATAATTTTCCTTCATTTTGTGTAGTGTATAAATAAAATACTTGAAAATACGCAGTCGTCGAAACCGGTTGTATTTTTGTTGAAAATTAAGTGGAAATCTGAGAAAATAAATTTGTTTCATTCATAAATAGAGACTTCTTTATCGACCTTTCTCTGGCGATGCGAGATAAAGCCCTCATTTCGACACGAGCAGTTATATTCGGTTTCTGACAGCCTTTGCTATGACTGATGGGTTAAACTATTTTTCCCCGTGGTTTTTCGCGTGGATATAAATTGGACTGACGGACTGAATCGTTATTCTATTAAGACTAAACGAATCAGCTGAATTGGATGTAATAAGAAACAGAGCATATTTTAAGGAATTATCACTAGGAGGCACTTAACTAAATAAATCAATGTATACAGAGTGATTTAGAAAATATTCTCAAAAAAATAATTCAAGTCCCATTTTGCAATGCTGAAAGTGATCCCGTATGGAATTACACGTCAACTTACAGGCGAAATTTTCCTGGATTTTTTTTGTTGGAGAATGACTTGGCAAGATTTTGATGTTTTATTAATAACTCAACCTGCTCGCCATAGAACTGGGATCAAACCAGAATATTTAAGTTTTCAAATTCGATATCCAGTGCTGAAAATTTATTAATAACCTCTCCATGTGGGCCTTACAAATAAAAAAAATTGGAATTTTCAGCCCAAAGTGAGCCAATAACAGAAAATTGATCAAATTTCATAACGACCTCATGTTCTTATGACTAAAATATATTTTTTTATGATTTGTTGTTGATTGCACAGTTAGATTGAGCCTATAACAGAAAGTTTATCAAATTTCATAACGACCTCATGCTCTTATGACTAAAATATATTTTTTTATGATTTGTTGTTGATCGCACAGTTAGATTGAGCCAATAACAGAAAATTTATCAAATTTCATAACGACCTCATGCTCTTTGTTGTTGATTGCACAGTTAGATTTCGTGAAAAAAAAAATTAATTTTATATATGTCATTGTATTCAGTATATTTCCTATTTTCTATCAGTATGTTTCCTATTTGTATACTTACCTGAACTGAATACAATATTTTAGTAATATTGTCTGTAGAATAAAACGAAAATTGTTCATATATTTTGGCTTTCTGAAAACATCCAGTCGCACTTGGCGATTTATTGTTGCTGTTTTAATAAAATTCGATTTCTAAGATATAAAATGCAGGAAGATTTCTTGATAACATGAAGCTCAGGCATTCTTTTTCGAATATTAATAACTTTATTGAATTCTATCGTAATTTCATAAATTTACAATTTACTACATAAAGTGAACAGGAAAAATTCTTCAATAATTATAAAAATTATCAAACTACTTTACAAGAGGGCTTGTTATATGTATCCCTGAATGAGAATTCTACATTCACAATCCAACGGTCAATGAATTCACTGTTGGATTGTGAATATAGAATTTTTTAAATATCTATTTGCACAAAACAGACACTTCGTGTATGATAAATATAATACTTCCTTGCCAAATTCATTTGAAACTTGATGATTAGTTAAATCAAATGTCCATTTTCTTCATGAGACTCGTAGGCATGGAATTCCCATGCATCCTTCAAGGGAAAATGGTAGAAAATTCGACACCCGTACCATGATGGGAACACTACGCAGTCTGTTTCGCTCTTTTTCATCGAAGTACAATAACAGATGATTGAGAGTAAAAAATGACAAAAGATCAATACAGAGGCAAAAGATTTTTATGAATCACAAATCTGTCAAAATTTTCAAATTTCAAAACAATAAAAACATGTTTAAACTATTCTAGAAAAAATATTCTCTATTATATTAATAAACAAAATATTTTTTCCTATTAAATAGTTCAGTTTTAGGGGTTTGCTTTGGATTATTCATTTTGTATAATGAAGAAGATGATTCTGTAAAATACGTAACAGGAGTTGGTGAATTTGAGAGAAGGGTGGTTAATTGAGTGGACTAAATTGAAGAAGTTCAGTTTGTGACTGAGTTTGCTGTATGCAAAACTGTGTTTCGAATCATGTAAGAAAAAATCAATTTTTATCTATGGTGCTTTGATGTTTTATATCAGTTCTTTCTTTTTGACAATCGTTACGTTCTTCATGTCTTTTCGTTCATTTCAGAAGTTATTGTGACAAGAAATAAAACAGCAATTTTTATTTCAATATGTCTGATTCAAACTTGTTTTTATTTTTTATAATTTTTTGTGTTTTTATCTGTATACTTTTAAAACATAAGATATTTAAATTGTTGTCTAGGTAAGAATATTTTGTATTGTGTAAATTAGTTTTATGTTATGTGGGTCTGAAACATATGATATTTTATAATTTTATATATCACATGAAGTGAACAAGGAAATTTCTTCAATAATTTAGAAAATTATCAAACAACTTTCCTAGGGAACTGTTATATGTATTCCGCGACGAAAACTTCACATTCACAATCCGTTATAATTTAAGTCTGTAGTAAAGGATTATATCTTTCATTATCAACTTGTTTGTATGTTTGTCCTTTTTTGTTGTATAATTTAGTAATTCTATTTCATGTGATTTTCTGTATGACTTGTTCGTGGTTATAATTCTGTATAGGTTATGTATAAACTTCTTGTATTGTTTGTCTATAAGTACAACAACAGAACTTTTGGATGAGGAAAAACGATGGTTACTTGTGACGTTTTTTTTATGCATCTTTTAATAATTTTATTGTTCTTTGTATGAAAGTTTTATGACGAAAATATACTGTATTATCTGTTTTCTTCTCTAGGGTGAATTATTGAACTAACATTATAATACACTCGTAGGTAAATATATTTTCTTGTTTGTTACTCAATGTAGCCTATGAATATTTTTTCGCATTGAAGTGTTATATGTCGTTTATTTCGTTTATTATTTAAATTCAATTTGTGCATTTTTCCACATTAAATTTTTTTTCTTTACAGAGATTAATTTTATGAGTTTTTAGATTATCTCAATGTCTATAGTTGTTTGAGATTTTTTGAAAGAATAAAAGACCTTTTACTACTAGCTCAATAATTGAATTCATTATATAAGAATTTCCCGCTATTTTTGAGTTATGGACTTTATTTTACGCTAATAATTTTCAATAGTTATTCACAACATCTCAAAACAAGTGCAATTTTATTACCGATAATAGAAGATTATAAGACAAGTAATTTGATTCAAATTTATGTAACATTCGTCAATGAATGGTAAAATTTTTCTTCTACTTTTCCTTGAAATCAAATCAAAGAAAAGGTCAAAGAAAATATTCTGTATTTCAATACACATTTGAATGCAACTTTAATAATGTTTTCAATTTCGAAGTTGGAAATATAGACTACATGCAAAAATTTCAAGTCACACAGATTTCAAATTAGAAGACTAAAAACCAAAATGTTTAATCTCAAAGCTGCATTAATATTCAGAATTGCAAATTTTTAACTCTTTGTAAAAGTTATTTGCATAGAGAATATTTAAAAATATTGAAATTAGCTTTGTGAAGTACAGTCAAAAAATTAAAGAGTAGCGGAAAGATAAATATTATAATATCGAAAATATATATCAACAACAAATCGCAAAAATTACCTGAAAATATTGAAGAAATACAGCAGATACCAAACAAAACCAATCTCGGTATCATACTGCTCCTGCTTCTATTTCAAAACTCGAAAAAAACTTCAATTTGGTAAATTCGTGAAAGTAGCACGCTGTCTAGGAATTCGCTCGGCCGCGTCCGTGCCCTCGCAGAAGCTGGAAGCGCACCACTGTAGAAATGCGAGTTCTACAGGTACACAACAGAGGAAACTCTCGAAAAGGGTTGCTTTTAGGAGAGGGATGCGGGATGCGCATTGAATTAGAGACTTGGTTTTTTCAGATGCGGAAGTTTCGCTTAGTATGATTACATCGTTTGAAATTTGTAAACATGTGCTTTAGCATGATGATATCTCTGTCGCTCCGAAATTATGAAATGCTTTTTATCTAGTTACACATTGGTTGCCATATGAAACGTTGTTAATTACAGCTTCAACGCTAGCAAACTTATATGTAAATACTGGGAAGTGTGCAATCTACTGATATATATCTACATAATTACTGCAACACTGAAAAAACTCTCTCAGCGAGCTGAATTAGAAAGGTAGGTTTTCATTACTAGGCCAAGCAACAGAGATTTGTAGGGGGTATTTTGTGTAAAAAGTGTTAGAAGAAAACCAGGTGCGCCATTGTTTGTAAAATAGTTCCATATGATATAGTGATATGTTTTTCACTCGACTTTATTATTTATGCCTTTGTTATTAACAATTTAATGAAAATTTTCGCATTTTTTTTAGTTTTTTACTTATAAAAATGAAACTATCAAAGTAATCGTGATGGTGGCACAGTTTTTTCAAAAATTTTCAACTCGGTTATTTCTTGAGTTGTACCGTAGATCCTCCGGCCAGTATTAGTTATTGATATAAACTTCATTTGTGCGAAGATCAGGAACTGTCCGATGCATAGTTTTTGATCTGTGGCCATTTGATTATGTTACTATGCAATTTTCCAGCAGACCTGAATGCGACAGGTGTGGTCCGATTTCAATTTACTAAAAAGATTTTGAAAGTAAAATTCTCATAGTTCAAAACGTTCATCTTGGTTCTTCATAAAAACGCTGAGAAATATGTTAAAAATAAAGCTGAACATGACGAAAAACGGCCGAGCGCGTGAGAGTAGTTGAAGAGTGGGGGTAGAGCAGCAGGCAAGGAGAAGTATGACATTCGAAAGCGTCAGCATTTTGAACATGACGTAATTTCTAAACTTTGATTAATAATTGTAAACCCCCACTCTTCAAACTACTCTCACGCGCTCGGCCGTTTTTTGTCATGTTCAGCTTTATTTTTAACATATTTCTCAGCGTTTTTATGAAAAACTAAGATGAACGTTTTGAACTATGAGAATTCTACTTTCAAAATCTTTTTAGTAAATTGAAATCGGACCATACCTGTCGCATTCAGGTCTGCTGGAGAATTGCATAGTAACATAATTAAATGGCCACAGATCAAAAACTATGCATCGGACAGTTTCTGATCTTCGCACAAATGAAGTTTATATCAATAGCTAATACTGGCCGGAGGATCTACGCTACAATTCAAAAAATAAACGAGTTAAGAATTTTTGAAAAAACTGCATTTTGGCCAGTTTTTTCCGACTTCCTCTCAAACTAATGGTCTGATCGAGTCGTTCCACTTCTCATTTTCTTCGTCTTTTCATTTTCTACAATTAGTCTATCAACACCATCACGTTTACTCTGATAGTTTTATTTTTATAAGCAAAAAACTACAAAAATTTTTTTTGTAGTTTTTTGCATAAAATTGTTAATAACAAAGTTATAAATAATAAAGTCGAGTGAAAAACATATCACTATATCATATGGAACTATTTTACAAACAATGGCGCAGCTGGTTTTCTTCTAACACTTTTTACATGAAAAAATCTCTGTAGCTTGGCCTATACGTATCCAGTTCAAAAATCCTATTCATTCAATTATGATTTTTTTCCAAATAAAAAAAAAATTGCGCCATCTATCGTGTGAATAAGATTTATTTCTTCCCCAGGGAGTCAAACCCCTAACCAATTCGTACCAAAACCAATCGCATCCAAGATATCGAAACTACCTACTTACAAACTTTCTACCCTATTGCTACAAAATTGCGCCTTCTGTCGTGTAAAAAAAAAGATTTATTTCCTCTTTCAGGGGGTCAATCCCCCCCCCCAACCAATTGATATCGAAATGAATACCATCTAAGATATCATACGAAACTACCTACCTACAAAGTTTCAATATTATTGTCCCAAAATAAATTGCGCATTCAATCGTGTACACAAGATTAATTTCCTCCCCTGGGGGGGGCAACGCCCCAACTAATTCGTAACAAGACAAATTTCATCAAAGATATTATACGAAACTACCTACTCACGAATTTTCAACCCTATTGCTATAAAATAGTGCCCTTTATCGTGTAAACAACATTTAATTCTTTCACCGGGGGGTTAACCTCTCAACCAATTCAAACCAGAACCAATCCCATCCAAGATATCATACGAAACTGCATACTCACAAGCTTTCAACCCTATTGTTCCAAAATTGGGACTTATAGTGCACCCCTCCCACAAATTTTTTAAAAATATTCGCCCTTGGTTTTCTTGCTAAACGAAGGCAAAGGATGTTACCCTTGATGATGAATAAAGTCTCCAGAAGGAATACGAAAAAAAAACTTTCAAGATTCAGGTACCTATTGCTATACAATCTAGAATTAAATGAAAATGATTACTCAGAAAAGCATACATTTTGATGAGATTTATGCAAAAAGATCGCTGTTATTGCTTCATTTTTTGCAAACTATTTTATTGTATCACTAAAATGAATGCTAGAGGCCAATTTGTTTCCAATTGAGAGAATTGCTAAATTTGTGAATCTCTCTTACGACATTGTTGATCGATGATATGTTTTTATTAGATTTAATTTGTGAACGAGCGTACACAAGAGGAAACCGAATTCTGTATTGTTAACAATATTTGAAGCGCTGTGATCGTTTTGAACGTTAGTTCCATTGACGATATGTAGTTCAGCAGATCCTTTGGGGAGTAATCAAGTTCTTCTTCTGATTGCTTTACTCTTTTGGAAGATAAAAGGATATCCCTATAATCCTCAAACACTTCATAGGACAAATGATTAGATATTTCAGCCATAGAATCGAGATGTTCCTTCATAGAGAGGCCGAACTTTGCTAAAAAGTTCATCAAAGCCAAAAACTTTCTAGCTCGCTGTCCATTTCACGGTTACCTTGAAAGGCCAAGTTTTGTATGTGGTCATCATGTGGTCAAGCCAACCAATTCGTACCAAAACCAATGCCTTCCAAGGTATCATACGAAACTACCTATTTACAAACTTTCAACCCTATTGCTACAAAATTGCGACCTTTATCGTGTAAACAAGATTTATTTCCTCCCGAGGGGTCAACCAATTTGAACCAAAACCAATACCTTCCAAGGTGTCACATGAAACTACCTATTTACAAACTTTCAACCCTATTGTTTCAAAATTGCGCCCTTCATCGTGTGAACAATTTGAAAATGCATAAGCACATACATACCTTATGCGATTATTATCGGTTTGCAAGCACATACTCCACAAAAGAACCCTTTTCTGTAATATCACATTTTATGGTATTGAGAGCACGATATAGAAATGAAAAAAAAAACAAACAATCCAAGCAAAACACCTTTTCCTCAGTATTACATATCATAGTTAGGGGTGGATCCTTTTTTTTAGTATTACATTTTATTGTATTAGGTATTGGGCGCGCCAGATACATATTAAATAATGATCTACACGCACAAGCCAAGAATTTTTTTTTTCCAGTATTACAGGACATTGTTAGGGGGCGCAATATACATTATGATAGGAAATTGGGAAAATCTTGGGAAACGCTGGCATATACAACACCAAATGCCAAGGTGGGACTCGAATCCAGAACCTCGGTATACAAACGTTACCTCTCGCCTAACCAGGCCTCATCCAAAAGTTTCTAGTAGGTAACAAAGCTACAGAATCGTTCAAAATTTTTATTCAAAAAATAATAATCACTAAGAGTAATCTAAAACTTCTCAATCAACAAGTTTTTAAACAGTCTGCAGATAACCCATCACCTGGTGATTCATCTTCATCTAATACATAAAATATATAAATCTTTTAGAAGTTTATTTAAAATAAAAATTTAAAGTATCACTGGTTATAAAATATCATTAGACTCGAGCATTAGCTCGATCAATTCAATAGTAGGAACTGGAAAATGAACAAAAATATATTTCATCCTAGGATTTAAATAAGGGAGCTCATATCGAAGTATTTATCTAATAAATATGAAAGCAAAAGGTGCTTTCTCTTAATAAAAAATATGATATAATTAATGAAAATCAAAAATTAATATACGCGAATAAAAAATAGAAGGTATATAAGTGTTATATAAAAATTGGGTTATTCATTTCTATACCCCCAATATACGACAAAATGTTCCATTCTCCAATTCCAATATACACCGCATCACAACAACTAATCAAGTTTAAAATATAGATAGAATAAATATAGTAGCTGTATCATGTTATGTTGCTATATAAGTCAGTATCTCGAAAATTATTAACGATATTGTCTATTTCGTATGATGACGTATCACAACTTTAAATTCAACAGATATTCTGAAACAAGTCTACGTTCAGTTAAAAAACTTCTTTTGTGTAAGAACTCATTATACCAGTTCCTAATATCACATCGCATAAAGAAAACAGTTTACAAATCACTATCACCCTTGTTGTTCTTCAAACTTTCACACTCTGTACAGTCGTTTCTTTACAATCACCAACAACGTTTACACTAACTTCTTCGTCTTCTAATTCAAGAGGAAATATCAGATTCAGACTCCTCGGTTTCATTAGAGCGACTCTTCCAAACTTCGGGCTCTTGTATTTTTCTTGAATGGCCTGCTGTTTCTTATTCGGGGAGTCCTTCCAGGTTTCCTCCTGGGCCTTGACGATCGGGCTTAGATGTTTCACTGTGTACCCGCTAGATTCTTCTATCGCTCGCGGCCATATATTTTGTTTCATGAGGTTGAAACGAGCGTGTAAAATAGAAGCTGCTGCTATTTCGGACGGTTTGAATTTCAGATATTGTTTGCCTTCAAGCATCACCAACTCGGTTATATACTGAAAAGTAAATCGAGCTAATGAGCAAAAAGGAATATTCTACCTAAAAATCTATCGTGTTTTGCACAAGCTCGGAGAAATATTCAAAGGTAAATGATTTTATGGAATACTTTTAAGGTAATAATATACAAAGTAGGAAACATGTATTTGTGTGCCTTTGGTATAGTAGATCAGCTAAACCATGACTTCTAAGTAAATTTCACTTCTACGATGGAGATATCCTTTATGTCAGATTTTTGCGTAAATTACAATTATGATGATATGGACATCGAAATTGGTATATGAGTTCAACTTTCTTTTCTTAGTATTTTATTCAAAAAAGGTTCAAACAAAAGCGGTTCTACAACATTTCAATTTAAGACGGCAGTACGTAAATAAATCAAAGCAGGCTTATATATAGCTCTTATAAGACTACCTTCTTTCGTTTTATGTCCGATTTGTGGACAACCATGAAGTTATCAGTATGAATTGCAGAGCAAAGAAGTTAATGACTGCAAACGATAAAACAGATGAAACAGCTTTATGTTTGTTACTAGAATATGACCATGAAGAGATAGCCCTGCATACTTTTCACGTTGGCAAAAGCAATATAATTGCAGTTAAAATTCATGCATTTAACGCTGGGGTCCTTCTTATCATACATACTTACTATTCGCTATAAACTTTTCGAGACGCTATTCTGAATTTTACCAAAACCTTCATCGTCTTCAGAACATCTATTTGAAGTCATGGGACAATACATTAAGCGCTGTATGTGATTATGACCTTGTAAGGTACTATACCGTTGTATTCTACGATTTCAGCAATAAATTTTTTTGCAGTATATTTACACAGGTAAAACTATCTATCAGATATTTCAGCTGAGGATCATTCACTTACCTGTGCTAGATTCGTAGTAGTTTCATCCAATTCATGATCTGCGCAAAACTTTCTCAAGAATGTGTAGCTAGTGGGAGGTTGTAGTTTGTACTCCAGGATTTTTATGATCAGTTGTTCCATCTTGAGTATTTGGCGTGTAGAATAACTATCACTAGTTAGAAAGGACCATTCGCTTGGTAGAGGTGGATAAATTTCCTCCATTTTACCAGCGATCAGCATGGCTGAGGAACCTACTAACTGAAGCTTCTCGCGCACCTGATCCAAAGAACAATATAACTGATTATTGTTAAAGAAAATAAAAGGTATAATACATAGTAGGAACATATATAAATAAATCATCATAATGTTTTCCTCAATCGTTATATACGATAATAATTGATTTAAGTGATGTGTAAGTATTTTCCTGTCAGTATTATATTATTTGTGTTTATTTAAATCTACTATATCGAACAATGGAAATTATGTCAACCATAAATGTGGATTCATATAAAATAGCCCAAAAATATCAGGCAGCAATTCGTTCAGGTCGGAACGTCATTGAAAAACTCTTAAATTTCAAGTTTTCTGAAAACTAAAGTGAAAATCTCCCATTAATTAAATGCATTGAATAGTCAATCGACAATCGTCATTCGTCAATAGACAATTGCCAGTCGTCAATCGTCATTCGACATTGGTCAATCTTCCATCATCGCTCGTGAATCTTAAATAATCAATCGATACTCGTCAATAATCAATTGCCAATATTCAATCTTCAATGATCAACCGTCAATAAGTGATAAATTGAAAAACTATGTTGTTCATTTTCAAATTTAGAAAATCTTCCATTGTTGCATTTCTTCATTTTCAAATTTAGAAAATTGATACAGTTATCTTTTCCTATTTCCTAGGTGAATGCTTTTTTATCACGTAAGTAATTAATGAATATTTTTTTGGGATCGGGCTCTCTGAGGTCCCATTAAAACAGCAAATTACCGATAAAAACAACATTGATTTAAATTATGTTATATTATGAATTATCCATGCAGGGCCCCCGCTACCATATGTGCAAAGTGTGCAATGCACACGGGCGCCATCCTTTAGGGGCGCCAAAACCCAGGGTCAAAAATTGCAAAAAAATTTGCAAACAAAAAACAAAAAAACAAAATAATTTTAAAATAAGAGTTGAGAACGACTGACAGATCAGGATAATAAGGATATAGACTACAATGATTTGTTTAATGAAATTAAAGCGTTGAAGTTGTTTTCATTACCTGATTGTACAGACCCCTTAAGTATTTTACAATATATATTTGAAAACAATTTTATCTCCACCCTTCCAAATATAAGCATTTCACTAAGAATTTTTTTGACATTAACTGTATCTGTAGCTTCTGGCGAGCGATGTTTTTCAAAGTTGAAAATCATTAAAAATTATTCAAGATCCACAATGCTTCAAGAAAGATTGTCTGGTTTAGCGATATTAGCAATTGAACAAGAGATTTTTGATGGTATAAATTTTAGTGATGTAATTAATGAATTTGCAACAGCAAAGTCTCGGAAAATATCGCTACTACAATAGCAATTTTTTCATTTTTTTATTGTACCTGGCTATCAGCTATCATTTTTGATTTTATAACGAAGTTACCTAGGTATTTTTTATCAGAAGTATATGCATATTGCATATTTTTTTGAATATCTAAGTATTAGCAGAATGTAGTACTTATATATGTAGGCATTAGGCAATATTTCTGTTATTTGTTCCTAAAAAGATGTGATTTTTAGTTTTGGGTTATTTTCTAGTATTTATAAACGTGTCTGTGCCCTATTAGTTAAGTAAATGCTTTAAAATGGGTGTGAAGAAGAATTCTTTTTTATTTATTTTGTTATTATTTCATTCTGTTTGTTTCATTTTGATATTTTAGTCTACAAATAAATATGACCTCTAACGTTCAGTTTTTTGCTTTATTTTAAACACCTACCTACCAACCTACCTACTTTCGAAAAAATAAATAAAAAAACATGATCCAAAATACCATAAGGGGCGCCAAAATCCTTTTTTGCACACAGGCGCCAGTAGCCCTTACGGGGGCCCTGTATCCATGAATATTTCTGCCAACATTGGGCTTAGTGGATTATCCATAATCAACCTATTTGTGTTGCTAAAAATCTGATCAATAAAACTGAAGTAATTTTGATCGAGACATAATTCCAAGAGTTAAAGAATATTTGATTTTGATGATCTTTCGAAAAAGGTCTACAAAATCCCGAGAACAAAAGTTCCGAATTCAGAGGCCAGACTTATCTTCAATTTCACTCATCAATTCGTACGATTTTTTCCATTGAATATTCAGGTCTATATATATATATATATATATATATATATATATATATATATATATATATATATATATATATATATATATATATATATATATATATATATACAGAGTGATTCTTTGATAAGTGTAAATATTTTAAAGAGAAAATTTTGAGCTCAAATTATGAAGATCTAACCCAATTTGCTCATACAAAATATTTCTCCTCACTGATTTACAGGGTGTTTTATTTAGATTATTAAAAATGAATTGTGTTCATTACTTGAATGCTGCTCTATATTTCTTTATGATATTTGGCAGTAAGTTAAAGTATTCTGGGACACATCAAATAATAGTAAGGAAGACTTTATCGCTATCACCAGTGGCGTACGGCAGGGACACGGGAAGAGTTCTTGTTTTCTAAATTCTACGCCACTGGCAGAATTGTCATTTTAGAATAATTATTCGATTTTCCAATATTTTCTCTGTAAATAGGGCACTCTTATTTCGTAACGCTAGAGCCATTATTTCTCGAGATATTTAACGTTGAACATTTGGCTGCACAATTCTTCTAATTTTTATGTACGAGTCTGTCGGTGTTTTTTTGTCATACGATTGCATGTATTACGTAAAATAAGCATTATTAAGTATTTTCTTCAATTTATAATAATATTAACAGTTTAAAACAGAACAACTACAAAAATATCCCAAACGATAAATACGTGCCAGGAACTATGGCAGCAAATTGTAAATTCCGCTAATTTTATTTTGAATCAGCCAACCATATTTTTTAAAGTTAGAAGATAGTTCAGCGAAATAAAGGATAATCTCATTGAGGTTAACGGAGATCACATTGAACATTTGTTGTAAATTGTTTTTAAGTTTTGTTCATAAATTTAATATTCTTCCAAAAATTGTAGAGAAGATATTGATAATTAAGTATTTATTTTGAACTTTCTTATGTAGCGCTGGATATTTTATGTAGTTGTTCTGTTTTAAATTGTTCGTTGATATTATTATAAATTGAAACAAAATACCTAATAATGATTATTTTAAGTAATACATGCAATCGTATGACGAAAAACACCGACATGACTCGTACATAAAAATCAAAAGAATTGTGCAGCCATATGTTCAACGTTAAATATCTCGAAAAATAGCGTTACGAAACAAGAGTGCCTTATTAACAGAGAAAATTTTGGAGAATCGTAAAATTATACTAAAATGACAATTCTGCAAGTGGCGTAGAATTTAGGAAACAAGGACTCTTCCCGTGCCCCTGCCGTACGCCACTGGTGATAGCGAGAAAGTCTTCTTTACTATAAGTTGATGTATCCCAAACTACTTTAACTTACTGCCAATTATCATAAAGAAATATCAAGCAGCATTCGAGCAATGAACAAATTTCATTTTTAATAATCTAAATAAAATACCCTGTAAATCAGTAAGGAGAAATATTTTGTATAAGCAAATTGGGTTAGATCTTCATATTTTGAGCTCAAAATTTTCCTGTTGAAATATTTAGATAAATTAATGAATCATATATATATATATATATATATATATATATATATATATATATATATATATATATATATATATATATATATATATATATATATATATATAGGTTGCGATAAAGTATGGAACCAAGTAAATATTTTTCGAAGGAAAAGGAGAATATTTATGAAATTTTGCAGGTAAGTCCAATGGATCAAAATGCATCTGATGTGTGATTTTTTGTTGATAACATACTTACGGTTGTACCGGAAATAGACCCTAAGTTGCTTATTTTAAATAGGATACCCTATATATTATTACATTTTTGGATTCTACTTAACATTCTAGGCAGATTCTATGCATTATGTCCTATACCTAAGTCTAAGCGTTTTTGACATATTTAGGTTTTTATGTCAAAAACGACGATTGCAAGCCCTAATATAATTATCAGTTGTTCCTATAAGGAAGCCTTTTTTACTTACTTTGGGTTAGATTCCTTGTTCAAAATGACCTACTTTATTAGGTTTTTTATAATATTTGGATAACTAGTCATACAGGGTGTGCAAAAAATAAGATCTAAAATGAGATTGAGAAAACTGACAAAAATCAATTCAACTTCTTTCGAGTTTTTCACATTACCGTAAAAAAAACGTTCAGATAAACAAATTGATGTTGTGTGTATGCATATGTAGTAAGTAATAAACGAGTACGATCTCAAATACGATCGTGGCTATCCTAGATCTAATTGTTTAACGATTGAATGCAAAATCGCCATATAAAAATATTAAATTGGCAATATTTCGAAAACTTCAAATTTTAGGTGAAGATAATCTCATACAAGGTTACCTTCTTTTTAAATGCTTAATACTACAGAATAAAGAAAATGGGGGGTTTCCATTTGAAAAAATTGATTTTTGTCAGTTTTCTCAATATCATTTTAGATCTTATTTTTTGCACACCCTGTATAACTAGTTATCCAAATATTATTCAAAGTCTATCAAAATGTGTTCTTTTCAACAAGGAATCTAACCCAAGTAAGTAAAAAAGGCTTCCTTATAGGAACAATTGATAATTATATTAGGGCTTACAATCGTCGTTTTTGACATAAAAACTTGAATATGTCAAAAACGCTTAGACTTAGGTATAGGATATGATGCATAGAATCTGCTTAGAATCTTAAGTAGAATCCAAAAATGTAATAATATATAGGATATCCCATTTAAAATAAGCGACTTAGGGTCTATTTCCGGTACAACCGGAAGTATATTATCAACAAAAAATCATACATCAGATGCATTTTGCGCCATTGGACTCACCTGCAAAATTTCATAAATATTCTCCTTTTCGTTCGAAAGATATTCACTTGGTTCTATACTTTATCGCAACCCTGTATATATATATATATATATATATATATATATATATATATATATATATATATATATATATATATATATATATATATATATATAAAAATATATATATATATATATATATATATATATATATATAAATATATATATATATATATATATATATATATATATATATATATATATATATATATATATATATATATATATATATATTGTTCACTTCATGTGATATATGAATTTGACCATGGTCATGTAGTATATTATACATAATTTGTTTGTTGAATATCGCAACAAGTATTTAAGAAGCGAACTCTCGTCAGTATGCCCATAGTTTTTAAAACACTAAGTAAGTGTGCTCTGGAATCACGTACGCCACTGTCGTAGAGTAGACATCTACTTCGGTCTATCTAAACAATGAATTGTTCGTTCCTAATATCATAACGGAGGGCTCTATGGGTTTTTATCCATATAGTAGTTCGGCAGCGATTATTATTGGGAAACAATACTGTACTGAAGAGATCTAATAAGATCGAAACAGCTGTATGCAGATCTTGAGTCCGGGTGACTTGGAATTTTCTATAATTCACTGATGCATTGTGAGTGCAGATTTCTCGTCGCGGCACACACATAATCAACTCCCTTGGAAGATTGTTTGATAACTTTGAATTATTACCCCGAGGCGAAGCTAAAAAGGTTATAGTCTCACGACAAAAAGGGATCTGGTCCGATTTTAAAAATTCCAACGGATATCGATAAAACACATATGATTTCATAAGGGAATTTTTTTTCCCAATTTTTCCCAACGAAGAATAAAAAAATATAGCGTTTTTTAGATAGGCATTACGACATGCGCATGCGCCGAGGGTTTTATCATTCCTAGTGCTACGCAGTAGGATGTCCGGATTTTTGAAGAATATTTCTTGTTCACTTTATGTGATACAAAAATGTGCATTGATGGAACAAATTTACAATGAATAGGGTTTCGGAGAACATTCAAACGTGCCCTCTGCTAGATACAACATAGGCGGTAGTTTTTTCGCATGTCACGGAATGAACTACATTTTGCCCGCTTTTTGCCAATCATGATTCTAGTCCATTACGTGATGTGTTCTCTAGGAAATATGGGCGACTTCATAAAAGTTTTCTCATTACAGGGCATGACATCGCATCGACATCGAAAATAGATTGATGGGGTCTTTCGACATGGAAAAGAACTCAATAGGTCGTTTCGCTTTGTGGGATAATAATAATTTTTCTAAATAGTAAGCTACAGTTCCACCGGAGTAAAATTGAGGAACATTGTGGGATATTTTGTTGCTTTTGCGTGTTTCCGAAAATGTTCCAAAATGTTCATAAATTTTCCTTGAAATTTCTTTATTTTTCGGCAACAAATGTTGACTGTTTCTACTGGTCACCCTTCCAGCTACGATTCCACCGGAGGAATATTCTTGTTGCTGTTGGGTGTTTCCGTAAATGTTTCAAAATGTTCCTAAACGATCCTTGAAATTTCTTTAATTTTCTGCAACAAATGTTGACTGTTTCTACTTGTCACTCTTCAAGCTACGATTCCACCGGTGGAACATTTTTGTTGCTGTTGCGTGTTTCCGTAAATGTTTCAAAATGTTCCTAAATTTTCCTTAAAATTTCTTTATTTTTCGGCAACAAGTGTTGAGTGTTCCTACTTGTCGCCGGTTTCCATTTTGAGCGGTAAACTTCAAAAGAAAATAGGAAACATGTGTAAAGAAATCCGTGATGCTATCGCAGTGGAAACTTATCGAGAACGCAACTAGTAAACATTCGTGTCGCAGATTTTCAGTGTGCAGTGAAGTACGAAAACGAATAAATATATAGCTACGTTTCCACCGGAGGAACATTTTTGTTGTTGTTGCTTGTTTCCGTAAATGTTCCAAAATGTTCCTTAAAATTTCTTTATTTTTCGGCAACAATTTTTTGTTTTTACTAAATAATATGCAACTATTGACAATTTTTTTTTTTTTTTTACTCGAGGGACCTACAGTTTAACGCCGATTCCGAACGGCCAATGGGCTTGTAAACTATGTACATTACCCAACAATCTTTAATCATACATAACCACTAAATTCCGGACATACACAACGCCCAAGAGCGAGGTGGGACTCGAACCCACAATCCTCGGTTTACAAACGGTATAAAGCGGTTCACCTTACCGCTGGTCTACCGAGGCCTCCTATATATTGACAATTTTACTTGCTCCAGTGGATACAAGAAATTTACGTATGTTTCTACCCTTGGTAACAAGGACAAGCATTCAGCAACAAAATGTTGCTCAATTTTCCTCCGGTGGAACTGTAGCTTTATATATACACATGTATGTAATATCTGAGTATAGGACGGCAAAATATATCGAATGTCGAAACCTTTCGCGTGGAAAGTGTACTGAATAGTGGTAGATGTTATCCTATACATCAAAATAATGAGGTTCGGTAATACCAATCCGAAATGAATAGATAACGTGGTTGAAATTATACGATCGTTAGTACTGAAATGTGATTCAGGAATATATAATGAATGTATAAATACACCATATTACACTATTAACTTCTTCGATATATTGATTGAATTTTTGCTAGTAATTAATAGTATATTTTTAATCTTTTCTCGCCTGATTCATTTGTTCACAGTCACATGAAAGTATGGAGAAAATTAATTTTACGTATAATGAAACACTATTGATATTAATTTTCAAAAAATTTTGAATTATTATTCATCACGAACGTTTCAAAGTAAGTAGAATTCAGTGTTGCCAGGTGTACGATATTTATCGTATTTGTACGATAATGTTTTTGTTTCGCCATAGAAAATAATTTTGACGGTAGTACGATATTTTTGATCTAATGTACGATATTTTGAGAAAAAGTACTATTATTTTCCACTTAAGGTTTTATTGCTGACTTTGAGTTTTGTGGCTTCAGTCAGTGATTAAACAAATATTACTTTTTACTTTTAAAAGTGAAATTATTTTGAAATAATCATGTTTCACATAAATCTGGCAACAGGGTGGGTGGTCGATGTTCAGTTTTCAGTCTGCTTACAACATATTTGTTAAATATACAGTTAGCGCCACGTGACCCCAATTTTTTATACCCTTTATTACAAACTAAATAGCACAAAAATCCTTTTTTAACCAGCAGTTGGCACTGGAAGTCATTCAAATTCCATAAGATGAAATTTTAAAAATGTTTAAATTCCACGGACGGTGCCTGTTAACAAGTTATTTTCGTTTTATTTGGTTTGTAACAAAGGGGGAAAAATAAAAACTGGGAAAAGTCACGTGGCACTAAACAGCATATTTACCCTTTACTCGTTTCATACACAAAAAAATATCACAAGAAATTCCTAATCCTAATTAAACATGTTTAAAATTGCCTTAATATGTATATAAATGTGACATAATGTATATATATTCAATGCTAGTTCATACGATAATTTTTACACTTCCCCCATAATTTTAGCGTTCTCTCCCAATAACTATGTTTTGTCAATCTGGCAACACTGGTAGAATTCTTCATCACATGCTTGATAAATACAGGTGAAATTCTACAATTACCAATATTTATATCAAATCTTAATTATCTATAAACTCAAGAAAAATACTCAGGAAATTCAAAACATTCGGTATTTTTGGGACTTCATCAGTATAGTCTATTAACTGACTGTGATAATCATCAATATTATTATTATTATTATTATTATTATTATTATTATTATTATTATTATTATTTTAAGTTGCCTTTCAGTATAAGTTTTTCCATCTCTATAGGCTTTGGAAACTGTCCCGCATATCCACCAGTTATTTTTAAGTTACTTTTTGGTCTTTTTTAATTTAGGTTGATTGAGATATGGCAATCCAGCTTTTTCGGCGTAGCTTGGATTTGTTTAGTTTTGATAATCATCAAGATTGTTCAAAAATACCCGACAATTTTGCAGGCGAAATATTGAAGTATGTGAATAATCAGCAACGCCATCTATATACCAGATAAATCAGGTGCACGCGGGACGTCGATAGTAAGTATATACATATACATATATACAGGATGATTCCGAAATAAGTGCGCATTTTGTTATGGTAGATAGAGCATAGTAGAGAAATCACTGTTTGCATAGGGTCACGTGTCTGCAAACGTCTCGTTAAGAAAATAGTGTTGAAATTTTCGGAAAATTTCGACTTTTTGCCTTTAGATTCAAAATGCCTGGAGCGATTTCGTTTAAATTTTCAGAGAGTATTTTCGATGTTCTCAAGCAACTTTCTAAAAAATCCTGTTGAGTTCCACTTTGCCAGGACAGGATCTAGAGCGACTCTTATTATTATAAAAGAAAAAAGTGGTACCCCCTGAGTTTTTTGACAAATTAGAAATATTTTTTTGGTTCCATGTTAAATTTTGAACAACAAAGGTATCTTGAGTTTTTCTTGTTCGATGCGAAGTTGAGAGAGATAAAAAATAAAAATCAATGTTTTGTTTGGAAACTGTCGTTGTTCGATACACTCATCTCTGTACACATGACAACGGAAACCAAACAATAAAGAAATTAAAAAGTTTATGTCCAAAAACGAAATCGCTCGAGGCAATTTGATCTAAAGGCAGAAAGTCGAAATTGTCCGAAAATGTCATACTAGCTGACCCGGCAAACATCGTACCGTCTAAAAGTCAATGAAGGAAGGATACCTTTCAGCTAAACTTAATTTATGATTTCAATAATAAAACTTATACAAAAAATTTATTAACTTCAATAATTCATTAGAATAATATATATAAAGAAAATGAAAATTCAATAATAAATGTACAAAAATCAAGTTTTCAAAGGCGTGTCGGAAAGACATTTGGTTTGTTGAAGTTATTTATTCTGCTGCATGGCTTACACTTGGGTTGATTCTCTTCAGAAAAGGACCTTTTGATATACATGTTTCGTTTTGTTATCAGTCGCAAGAATAAATAAAGCGGATGGTTTTCCGACAAGTAGACATGCCACTTACAATTGACCATGAGAAAACATGCATTTTCTAAATTCACACCATAAACACTCAAGGATTGGCCTTGTGATTTGTTAATCGTCATGACGAATACAAGACGAATCGGAAATTGAATTCGTTTAAACTCAAAGGGCATATAGGTTGAGATAATTGGAAACGACGGAATGAGAACTTTCTCACCATTGAATTTTCCTTTGAGTATCGTCGCGTGAATCATATTGATCATCAGTTTTCCTATCATCAAACGCGTTTCATTGCATAGTTTTGGTTGGTTTGATTTCGAAGCATGACTAACCAACCAACCTTTAGTTGTAAATTGTACGGTGGTAAGCAGGCACATCCAAGGAGTTTAAAAATTCAGTTGGATAGTTCGTGTCTTCGTCTTCGTTTGTTGCACAGTGGATAAATTTGAATGTATGCAGAATACCAACGATTTGACTCTGAATTACAAAGTTTAAGTCATCCACATCTTTATTCTTAGCCGCTAAAAATGTTTGGCTCACTCAACCATTCGTTATTTTTGTGGTTAGCAATGATGGTCAGGAATACTTTGTTAATGAGCTGGTCTTATATATATATATATATATATATATATATATATATATATATATATATATATATATATATATATATATATATATATATATATATATATATATTAGGGTTGCCAAGCCAACTGTACTATAATATATAGTATTTTACTTTATTTCAGGTATGCGTACTATATACTGTTGAAGAAATATATAGTACGCAAAATACCATATTTTCTACACAAAAATCTAATAAACTAATCTTCCATTTTAAAAATTTATTAACCCTACTTCACCTAATTTTTGACTGATGCCATCTTCATAAATGGTTTGATCTTGGTGAAAGAGACTGGTTATGCAAAATTCAAAATTTAAATTTAGGAGAGTAGGTTTCATTTAAAGATTGTGAGACAATATTGGAATTTCTAAATTTAGAAGAAAATTTGAGTATCAAAATGAACGACCTTCACTGTGAAATATCAATATTAAATGAGATCTTTGTGGAAGTAAAATATTGTAGGGGGTATAGGTACTGATAAAACTACTGGCCAAAAATGTCCGCATATTTTAAAAAATACTGAAAATAATTTGCAAACTTTTTTTGAGTAATTTCATTCCTGTTCTCTATTGCAGCATTCACAGAAAGGATACTTTCGAGTATGAATTCGAAATGACGAAAAGAAAGAAATAGATGTAGTGTCTCAGTAATAAAACATGAGCTTTTGATTGACATTAATTCGAAAACTTGATATAATATAGCATATGAAACTTTTATTTCAGACGAACAATTGTTAAAATATGCGAGAAGCGCTCAAAAATATAGTTTTCATGAAAATTAATGAGTAATAAATATATCTCATTTTTTTTTCTTTTTCCATAAAATACTATATTTTCTTGAATTGTACTATCTTTTTTATATAGTTTATTTTGTAAATTACTATATTTCTACGAAGAAATGTTGGCAACCCTAATATATATATATATATATATATATATATATATATATATATATATATATATATATATATATATGAAAAACTTGGTTCACGGAATGAACCGCGTAAAAGATTTGAAAAATCTCGACGTTTCGGCTCCTTTTGCGAAGCCATCTTCAGGAGAATTAGAAGGGGAAATAATTCAGACTCGTGGCCTCAATCTGCCTACTCCACGAATCGAATTAGAAGGAATCGGAAACAATACGATTGCGTGGTCTCAACCTGCCTACTCCACTAACCGTACTGCTTCCTGTCAACTCTGAAGTCTCAATCTGCCTACTCTTCAGAGTCAACTGACGGGCCGATCGTCGCGTGGCCGTATTTATAGGGGAAGGGGGCGGGTACTCACGCTCATCAGTGCGGGATGCACTCTGATTGGGTGTGACATGGCGACCACTGAGAAGTGGTTTCCATGCTGATGGGAGTCTGTGACTGTCATCTCTGGTGTTCAAACAATTTGGACGTTTTTCTATTTCTACAGCTTCACGGTAAATTCGGGATTTGAAAGATCGGACGGGAGCAATAGTTCTTGTATTGGGGAAATCGATAATGTGGCCTGTTTGGGTGTGATGTTGGGAAAGGGCGTTGGCGATATCTGAGTGTCTTACCGAAAGTGAATGTTCTTTGGCACGGACCTGAATTCTTCGGTTCGTTTGTCCTATATAAGAACGAGGACAATTGGAACAGGGAATCTCATAAACACCGTGATTTTCGTTAGGAATTTTATCCTTGACGGATCTGATCAGATGGGAGAGTTTTTGTTGAGTAGTGAATATTGTTTTGATGTTTGTGTTTTTGAGATATCTAAGATATCGCCAACGCCCTTTCCCAACATCACACCCAAACAGGCCACATTATCGATTTCCCCAATACAAGAACTATTGCTCCCGTCCGATCTTTCAAATCTCGAATTTACCGTGAAGCTGTAGAAATAGAAAAACGTCCAAATTGTTTGAACACCAGAGATGACAGTCACAGACTCCCATCAGCATGGAAACCACTTCTCAGTGGTCGCCATGTCACACCCAATCAGAGTGCATCCCGCACTGATGAGCGTGAGTACCCGCCCCCTTCCCCTATAAATACGGCCACGCGACGATCGGCCCGTCAGTTGACTCTGAAGAGTAGGCAGATTGAGACTTCAGAGTTGACAGGAAGCAGTACGGTTAGTGGAGTAGGCAGGTTGAGACCACGCAATCGTATTGTTTCCGATTCCTTCTAATTCGATTCGTGGAGTAGGCAGATTGAGGCCGCGAGTCTGAATTATTTCCCTTCTAATTCTCCTGAAGATGGCTTCGCAAAAGGAGCCGAAACGTCGAGATTTTTCAAATCTTTTACGCGGTTCATTCCGTGAACCAAGTTTTTCAAATACTTCCGACCGCGGAAATCTTTCTGAACATATATATATATATATTAGGGTTGCCAACATTTCAAAGAACAAAAATTTGTGTCAAAATACAGTTACTGATGCTTAATATTTAAAAAAACAAAATTAAGATTGAGTTCCGAATTAACTCTGAAGAGTAGTCATATTTTCTATATTTGTGGATAATAAAATAAAGATCTTAATTCCGCTGGTATCAAGAGTATACGATACGAGTTATGTAACATTTTATTGTACCTATATATAACTATTCACGAATATATGATAGTATGACATACACGTTTCGAAAACATGAATTTATTTTGATGCTCACCACAGAAATTTTACTCAGGAATCGATCGATGAAATTCACAGCCAAATACAGCGAGTCGTCGCTCATTGTGTATTCCTCAGCTACGCAGACAAGCCAGTCCACAAGAATGGTTCTCATTTTCCAACTCAGATGGGGCTGTTTGTCCATATAATTCGACTTCGGAAGTGACTCATGTTCGAGTTCCTTATAATGTTTCATAATTTCCTGAAAGTTAAACGATGCTAGAAAATGTATATTTGCATTGTTGGAAAATATATGCCTATCAGGAAAATATAAAACATTTTTGAAAACGTTAGGAAGAAACTGCATTTAAAAATATTAGAATTCGATCTATTAGGTCCTGTAATTTCTTTGGAAAATTAACTTTATAATGTGCCACGCCACGTATTCAGAGCCTTGCAATTGACTCAATATCAGTTCTGTATAAAACGTTTTATTTAAATATTTTTTTAGGATATTTTTCAGCAGTTTTAGGGTGGATCGATTAGTTTATCATATTACAATAAATAAAATCGGCCAAGTGCGAGTCGGACACGCGCACGAAGGGTTCCATACCATTGACTATGCCCCCCTTAAATATTTATTTTATTTAAATTTTATTAATTATTATTAAAGTAAAAATACAACTGAGTATTTTGTGAATATTTCAAATGCCTACCTGTTGCCTTTATTAATATCGAGCAAAAAAGGGCAAAAAAGTCGCGTTTGTTGTATGGGAGCCCCCTTAAATATTTATTTTGTTTTGTTTTCAGTATTTATAGCGGCAACAGAAATACATAATTTGAGAAAATTTCAACTGTCTAGCTATCGCGGTCCTTGAAATACAGCCTGGTGACAGACAGACGGACAGACAGGCAGACAGCGATGTCTTAGTAATAGGGTTCCATTTTTTACCCTCTGGGTACGGAACCCTAAAAATGGATAAAAATATTTGTTATTTTATGATCAAAAAAAATCTATATTCAGAACTAATAGGCTAGGCATATTAGCAAAAAAATTAGGGCTCAGAAACAAATTTTGCTATAGTTTTAATTTTCTCACCCTTTATATTTTTTGGGTCGAATTTGAAGTTTGCTGGCAAAAATTTTGCCCGGAACTTTGATTTTTGGGCACTTTTTGACCAAATTTTAGCATATTTTTCAGTTTTCGGCCTATATCTCAAAAAGGAATCATTTTTATGACAAATTTATTTCATACAAAATTCAGGCAGACAAAATTGTCTACATTTTTCATAAGAAATGTTTTTTTGTAAGGCTAACCGTTTTGCTGCTAGAGCGCGCCCAAAAATCGCCATATTTCCATATCTAGTGTCATTCACCGTTTACGCGAAAATCGACCTTGCTGTGATATTACATTATATAATTTATCTTATACAACAATAGATTTCTCATGAATGACTTTTTTTTTCTAGAAGACTCACCCAGTAATTCTCAATCACTGTGCCGCGGTATTTTTGTGTGCCGCGAAATTCTTAAAGTGTGCCGTCAAATTTTGGAAATGTATACCACAGAAAAAAAAATTGTTGTGGAGTACTTTTATTGTTGAGAGTAAGGATCCTCCTCCGGCATGCTTAAAAGGTCCCCCCACTGATATTCAGTCATCGGGATCTGACATAGAGACTGAGCTTATGTGATAACGTCAAAACATGGCTCTTCAAAACCAACTTTGAACACGGGTTATCATGAAAGTTTTGGAGATTTTCATAACAATGTTAGTTTCAAGTGAAATTGTGAATCCATATGAATGTGAACACTTACTCTAAAGAAAATACAGATAAGGTGATAGATTGGAAAGACATCGTACAATGTGCGATAAATTGAGAGCAGTCGAGAACTGGTATGGTTAAATTTAATGCTTTTTGTCTATTCATTCCTCACTTCAGAGAAATACCCCATAAAATGAAGAGTTTGCAAAATCAGAGTTTACAGAACGAGGGAAAATTTTAAAACTTCTATCAGAGTGGACGATAGGTGTCGAAAAATGTACACATATGCGCGAGCCATTCTCGCACACATTAAGAGACAAAAGGAATTAGTGGAGACCCATAAACCTAGAAAAACCAAATCAACAGCTCCCGAATGCACAATGAAAGAACTCCACAACAATTTTTTTTCTCTAGTATACAGTTCCAAAATTTGACGGCACACTTTAAAAATTTCAACACACAAAAATACCGCGGCACCGTGATTGTGAATTACTGGGTGAGTCTTCTAAAAAAAAAAGTCATTAATGAGAAATCTATTGTTATATAAAATAAATTGTATAATGTAATAAATTGTTGCAACAGTTAAGTATCATAGCAAGGTCGATTTTCGCGTAAACGTTGAATGACATTAGATATGGAAATATGCCGATTTTTGGGCGCGCTCTAGCGGCAAAACGGTTAGCCTCACAAAAAAACATTTTGCATGAAAAATGTAGACAATTTTGTCTGCCTGAATTTTGTATAGAATAAGTTTGTCATAAAAATGATTCCTTTTTGAGATATAGGCCGAAAACTGAAAAAAGTGCCAAAATTTGGTCAAAAAGTGCCCAAAAATCAAAATTCCGGGCAAAACTTTTGACAGCAAACTTCAAATTCGTGTTCAGCGACCCAAAAAACATAAAAGGTGAGAAAATCAAAACTATAGCAAAACTTGTCTGTGAAAATCCTAATATTCCTAGCCTATAACAGAAAATTCGAATCTATGCCTCATGATAAACTTTCTTCTAGAATTATTCAACCAAAATTCATTTACAATTTTAATGGCATTCATTCTTACCTCAGAATATTCTGTGGGATACAACAGCGACCTAGAAAGAGGAAGATTGGCAACATACTTGATATTGCTGGTTTCAATATTACCAGTAACAATTTTCAACAAATCACTGTCCACTTCAAGTTTGGGCTTATCTTCCTTTTTAACATTGATGATATCCTAAAATATGAGCTCAATCAAGTTATAACTATATACATAAAAAGGAATTATCTCTAGTTCAATTATATGGTTGAAGAAAATTCAACGCAAATAAAAAATGTTTATATCCGAAAGTAAAGTATTAAAATTTTTATTCAGATTTAGTTGCAGTTGTTAATAATTGGCAATTTTTTAGTGTGGTTAATATTCACCTTCTCTATATAATAATTCTTTGTCATTTCTATAACACTATATGTCGATGAAACAAAGTTATGTATATTATATTTTTTCAAAAAAAAATTGAAGCAGAATGGATAACTATATTATATTCCATTTTTTTTATTTTGTTTCAACATACAATCCACTGATTGTGAACGAAAATTTTTTTTTTAAGTAATTTATTATTCACTGGATCACATATAGTGCAGTCATTAAAGCTTTTTAGCTCAGAAATTTTTTACTATGAACCGATTTACATGAAAAAGTGATATTGCCTTGAATCCCGTTTTCACCCTGGGGGTGGTTGCTACCCCTTTTCTGTGGTGGAACACAGAAAAGGGGTATTGTTTTTCAAAATATCGATATCGATAGAAGACCTAATTTTGAGCAAAAAATGTTTCATAAAGTTTTTTCAGAAACCCAATACTTTTCAAGTTATTGGCAATTGAAAAATCGAAATTTTTCCACGATTTTCAACGGTTTTTTGCAAATATCTCCAAAATAATGCATTTTAACGATAATATTATAATGAACAAAATTGTAGCAAGTAAAGGAATGAACAAATTGGTTTTTTATAAAGTGTTCTAAGTACAATATTAAGCGAGATATTGAAGATCAAAGCCGTTTTTTATTTTGTCTGAAATTTAATCGATGTATTCAATGCCATCTAGCGGAGAGCGAATAAATTTTATGCATGCTTATGAAAGAGGATTTTATAGTGCTTGAAATAAGCTTTAAAATGAGAACTATTAAAAGTCTTTTGCACGTAAAATGAGTGAGCTGTAATGAAAAAAAGAGAAACATCTGATGGTTTTTTTTTTAAATCAATGGGTTTTATAAGTGCCATTTCCACCAAAATTAAAATTAATCGTATTCCGTCTAGAATTAACTTTAGTAAAAAGAGTTTGATGGATTCTAGCAGTTTGGCTGTTTTGGAACACATATTTTTCTAAAAAATCACGATTTTAAGAAAAAAAAAATTCCGAATTTTTAAGAAAAAATCACCTTCTTGTAATAATATCTCAAAAATAATGAAAGATACGTGAAAAAGTGTTATTATAAAAAATGTAGGTTGTTTTTTGACAAAAAAAAAGTTTTTTTTTCCCTGTCACACGAAAATTGACGGAGATATGATTGTTTAAAGAGCGCGCGGTAGCGCAATCACAGTCTCTCTCGAGCCCTTTGACCCTTCACCGTTTCAAAATAAAAGATTTTTCACTACATATCGTAATGAAAAAAGTTGTAGCTCTTTTAATTATCTTTAAAATTGTTTTTTATGAATTGTGATAGCTCCGAAATTGAGGGAGTTATGGCCAAAAAACTAATCGTATTTTCTTCTACTCAGTAAACTAAACATTAGTAAACTGAAAATTCCGAATTTTCAATTGCCAATAACTTGAAAAGTATTGGGTTTCTGAAAAAACTTTATAGAACATTTTTTGCTTAGAATTAGGTCTTCTATCGATATCCGAAAAACCTATTTTACGCTTCAATGACTGCACTAATGCTCTAAATTCGAAAGTTGTTCTCTTTTAAAAACTAATACTTTTCATGTCTTGATGAAGATGTGAAAGTTTTTTGAAAATATAACCACCTATCTCGCTAAATACTGATTCAATTTTAATACCTAGTTATTACATAAAGAAAATCAAAAAATATATATTAAAATTTCTTTATACAAATTAGTAGGTAATAATTTAGAAAAAGATTATCTACCTTTAGAGGTGGCACATTCTCCTTATTTCCTATTTTAATTCTCTTATTGTCTTGCCTGACGCCATTATTAAAACTCTGCAAAGCCGTTCTTTTCTCCGCAAGTACAATTTTCTTCGGAATTTTTGACTTATTCTCTATATTTTCCTTATTCTCTTTATTCACTACTTTGCAAATTCTTTCTTTCGGTACAAACGAAACATCTTCGTGTATTTTAAAATTAGCCATCATGCTGAATATATCAAAGATCACAATACAGAACTATAAACTATTCAGTTAGGTACATAAAACAATAATGATGCGATAAAATCAGATCTGCTTTATAAATTCGAGCAAAATATACGTCTTCTTTTTGTGGATTATATGTCAGATAAATTGACAATACATATGTTTCATTGTTTTACTGTTGACGTTTTTTTTGTAAAAAGGAAAACTAGATTCAATGTGCACATATTTGATAACAGGTTTT
The DNA here is from genome assembly GCA_030704885.1 of Cynegetis impunctata. Taxonomy (NCBI): domain Eukaryota; kingdom Metazoa; phylum Arthropoda; class Insecta; order Coleoptera; family Coccinellidae; genus Cynegetis; species Cynegetis impunctata. The sequence continues at coordinate 162,404 of JARQZK010000062.1, read as the reverse complement.
CATAGTAACATAATCGTTCATTTGATATAGAGGAATTAAATGTGGGAGAAATGGTTCACAATTTGGAGTTGTAGGAAAGTTATGATGAAAAAGTAATTTTCTTCTTGAAACTTTAATACCCTGTATCTCGGCAACGAAGCATATATATATATATATATATATATATATATATATATATATATATATATATATATATATATATATATATATATATATATATATATATATATATATATATATATATATCTATTATATATATATTTATATATATATATATATATATATATATATATATATATATAAAATGCTTCGTTTCCGAGATACAGGGTATTAAAGTTTCAAGAAGAAAATTACTTTTTTATCATAACTTTCCTACAAGAGTATAGTTTTACTAGGTTACGGCCACAATTACAGTCAATTTTTATTTGAAAACGACATAAGTCGAAACGCGTAATATTACTTTGTGAAATTTAGAAGTAAATATTTTATTAAAATTGACTATAATTGTGGCCTCAACCTAGTGAAACTATACTCCTACTATATAATAAGAGTGGTCAGTAAAATTTGAAGAATATATATATATATATATATATATATATATATACAGTGGCGCACCCAGGGGGGGAGCCATGGGGCTGCAGCCCCCCCCCCCGGGATTTATAATAGTAACAAAAGAATTTGAGGAGTAAATGTTGTTTCTTACATAAATTTAACATGTTGATTTAGCGAATTTTGTACAATAGTACAATAAGTAAGTATATGTTTTTTTTTATATACAACATATATGTAAGTTTATATTTAACGAATAAATTATTTAATTTCTTACTTAAATGTTTTGATGCAGACCCCCCCCCGAAACTCAATCCTGGGTGCGCCCTTGTATATATATATATATATATATATATATATATATATATATATATATATATATATATATATATATATATATTTATTATATATATATATATATATATATATATATATAAATATATATATATATATAAAAATATAAATATATATATATATATATAATATATATATATATATATATATATATAAATATATATATATATATATATATATATATATATATATATATATATATATATATATATATATATATATATATATATATATATATATATATATTTAAATATATATGTATATATACAGGGTCTTCGGCACAAGAGCCTTGAAAATGTTTTGTGATATTGCTGGGATTATTTACTACCTTTCCAGCATCGGACCCTGGGCCCTGAGAGTCACGGTTAAGGAGATGTGTATTCAAATTTTATTTCTCAAATGACTCAAGACCCCACCTTTAAACCCTCCTAGCTTTTTTATTTATGCCTGTAAAAGAAGCTTCTTTTTTGGCGAAATAAACGATCATAAAAAGTTCTTGAAAGAAAATGAAGCTCTCAACTTCTTTTCAACATTGAATTTTGAAGATGATTTTTTTTCCACAAAATCATTAGTGGAATAAAAAACCTCGTATGTCCTTTTGATACTGTCAATTGGAATACAAACTATCAATTATTTGAACAAGTATACATTACATAATATTTTGAAAGAATAATGTTTTCACATGCATTAATAAAAAAGTTACGAGGGTTTAGAGGCGAGTAGCCAATTCTTTTTTTTATTCAAGGGAACTACAGTTTTACGCCGGTTCCGAACGGTCAATGGGCTTGAAACTGAGTCATTACAGAACAGTTAATCTTATTTAGAACCTCTTAATTTCATTGGACATACACAACACCCAAGAGCAAGATGGGACTCGAACCCACAATCCTCGGTTTACAAGCGATAATACCTACGGCTGGGCTACCGAGGCCTCTATATCCACTTCTGTTTGATGTTGTAGTATACATAGGTACTATGTTAATTTTAAATTTTTTATTATTCGCTTCTAGTAGTTTCCTCATTCAAGAATACAGAGAAATTTTATCAAAATAATACTACAAAATTTTTTTTGGTTAATTTGTGGAATTTCAAAATATAAGCTTTTTATTATAGATAATGCAATATTGATGTCTTGATTCGAAAAAATGTTAGCCAGTGCACAAATTCCTACGCAGATGCAAGTTTGAATCTTTTGAGTTAATCTTATATATTTTATATCATCATTATATTTCAGCTTTTATGTGGTTACATAGCTCGATTTCAACTGAATTCTAAATAGAGTATTCGTCTCCTTTAATATATTATGGTTAAGTATCGTGTAGATATGTAGGACCTGCTTATAAATTTTCAAATCCATAATAGTAATTAAAATTCTGCATAATATAATTGATAAATGAAAAATAACAAAATGGCGGGCGACGGAGTTGACGTATCCGACCGTGAGAGTGAAGAAATTAATTCTAGTGATGAAAGCAAAGAATGCAAAATCTTCAAATGTTGTAATAAACCCTCAAGAGTTTTAGTATGTAAATACTGTTATGCTATTTTTCACGAAAGTTGTGCAAGAAGATCAAAAACAATCGAACCAATAAATGATAAACTGGTGAAATGCTGTGAAGTTAAACAAATTGTGAAATGTGTAAACAATGAAGTAAAAACGGGAAATGGAAACCTGGAGGTTGAAATCCAGTACCTGAATAAAATAATTTTTGAAATAAAATGAAAAGAACGATATCCTAAAAGAAAATAACAGACTTTTGGTTGAAAGAATTATCCATTTGGAAAAAACTGGATGAAAAAAACGAATTCTGTTGATGAAACAGTAAATAAACAAACCCGAGGTATAAATCGAGATTTACAAGTTCACGGAAAAACACAATCTTCTTATCCAGCTGATATGAATAGAGAAAAACAATTCAAAGAATGAGAGAAACAACAAAGACATTATGCCTACTAATGATAAAACCTACGATAAAGTAGGTAAACCGCACGGAATCACGGAGAATCTGAAACAAAACCACAAGAGTGACAAGTCCCAGAAAACGCTTGATCTCGTAAAACTCAATCAACCGAATACTAAAATTTCTCATTCCAGCAACGAAACACAATCAGGGAAACCGTACGCGGCTACTGTCAATAACAATAGTACACAGTCTCAAGAGCGGAATGCATACTAACGCTGGTCGCAATGATGAAGACTGGAGGATGGTGTCCTACGCAAAGAAGTCTCAAACTCGAAACAAACCTATTGTTACAATCCCTTGGCCCTCAATCGCCAATAGAACGGGCCAAATTTTCAAGGTGCAGCAAAAAGGGGGTGGCTGTATATTGGCAAAATATCTGGTAGTGATGTTCCAGTGGAATGCAATAAAGGAATACATAGTCAAATAGAATGGACAGCGAACAAATTGGGAGATAAAAAAAACTTGACAGCAAGGGAAGAAACTCCTCTTTTAGCATCGCGAATCTCTTCAAATGAAATTTTTTTAACCTACTAACTAGCGAAGATTTCTGGCCAAAAGGTGTGCTGATTACGAGAATTATTTCTTTTCGGAATTTTTTTCGGAAAACAGCTCGACCTAATAGCGAAAGCAGGTAACAAGACAGGAAAAACATCACAACCCGTGAAAAATACGAATCACAACACACAGGTCGACAAATATCTGTTTAATAGCTCAAAAACCTCCAATCAATGACTACATCTTTTGAACAGGCTCACTACACTAAGTTAAATGAACATAATGCAGACATTATAGCCTGCACGAGCATTGGCTATCGAAAGAATGAATTAGCAGCAGGGCATTTTAGCATGAAAGGATACAGGCTCGTTTCCCATTGCTGTCGCCAAGGGGGAAACATGGTGAGCAGTCTGCATTATATATCAAAGACTGCTTTGATGTTACTGACGTTCTGATTTGAGAGCACTGAGCATTTTAAATGTCATTGAGTGCTCTCGCAGCCCAACTGACCGTATAAGTGGACTGAAACTTATTGTCCTATGTATATACAGACCCAACACTTTCCCTCCATTAGTGATGTGGAGCTATATTCTTCTGAGGCTAAGAAAAAATCCTAGATATCTGCTGTAGAGAACGAGCGATATTTATGATTGCAGGGGACTTTAACCATTAACATTAATATTCAAAAAAATAAAGATGAAGCGAATTCCTGGCTCTTCTCGAAGAGTACAATATCAAACATAACTAACCGAACACCTACACGCCCATCTTCAGGAACGCTGCCTTGACAATGTCTTAACCAACCTTAGTGGGCGTCTCAACAGTACTACAGTATCACATTTCTGATCACACAGCCGTGAATAAAGTTCTGTAACAGAAATCTCTTTAAGGCCTACCGGGAGGAGGTCATAACTTATCGACGGATAAATGATACAACCAACAAGGCTTTCAGGGACAAACCTCTGCTCTACTTGACTGAATGACTACTGTCTTCAATGGGGGATGTGAATCCACATCTGAATAGCTTCTTTAAGAGGTTCAAAGCTTTGTAGCGACAAGTGCTTTCCAAAAGTTACCGCGGAAGAGGAGAGACAAGAAATTTAAAGCCAACCCAAAACTTCTCTGCCTAAGAACATGCTGGATTACTATTATGTTGCCTCGACAGCAAATCCGGAATACAAAGCTACATACAAAAAACATAAAACACAGTATTACGAGTCTGCACTATCAAATGCCAAAAAAGGAATTTCATGATGGACTGATCCTTGCATCGGAGAACAAGTCAAAGCGACGGTCTGGCAGATAATCAACTCGATAACACGGAAGAAAAACCAGAGCAACAATCTTCCTGACTCCAAAGGTTCCCCTGCAACTCTGGCAAACAGGTTCAACACCTTCTTCAGTGACACCTCCGAAATGAACTACCAACTTTCCTAAGATGCCGATATACCTACTTCAGTAAATTGCAGAAAGAAACCCCAATAGTTTCTTTATTTTCGACGTCACACCATTGACTTATATCACCAGTCAGGGTCACTCAAGAATACATACACCGCCATAACTGGTTCATGCATGATACCTAAAAAATCAACTTCAGAAAGAATAAATTCGACAATTCTTGCGAGCTCCAACCTATCGCACAACAATATATACAATACTGTTTAAAAATAACGATAAGGATATCTTTCATGAGCAAGACTAAAGATAAAAAGAAAAGGATCAGACCAAGTAATTTAAAAAAGGCAAATTACGGAGAGATCTTGCTATTAATACAGAGCATAAATCAAAGATCTCGTAACCTCCGTTCCGGCGCAAAAAATCTTACAGGAAGAAAATAAATTGGCTAGATAGACTGCACATACGGAAACTTCCTTTGGGAAAGATTCAAAGCTCACTTAGCAAAAAAAAAAAAAGAAGCTGGATTCATAAAAAGGAAACAGAAGTCTAGACGGACTAACTTTACGAACAAGCTGCAGTGAATGCCATCAAAAAATTTGGAAAGCCTATGGGATAAAAAGGAGAGAATACTCCACATTTGCTCTATCTCCTAGACCTCTCAAAGAGCTTTGAACCTCGTTGAGCATTCATTGTTTACTGCGGATGGCTCGAACACTGTGGCATAAAAGAGACAATCAACTACAGTTTACTGGAAACTTATCTACTGACAGAAAGCAGCAGTAGTTTTGAATGTGCAGGCGATGCGTTTGGCCTTTCCACGAGATGAATCCCAAGACTGACGAGAGTCCCACAGGGAAGTGATTCTAGGTCCGCTTCTTTTTGTCATCTTTGTCAATTTCACTTCCAGTGCCTGTGGAGAACCCTGTCTGCAAACCAATTATGTATGCGGATGACACTAAACTTTCTTTTTCTGCGGAGACAACGTTTCGATGCGGATACAGAGATCAGTGACCGCAAATACTGAAAAAATTATTAGCAATGGTGTGCTGAAAAATCATTAATTACTGAACATGAACAAAGACAGAGGCGACTTGTTCTTCCGCAGCTCAACTGGGCCAGGCTAGGCTATCCTATAACTCACTTGAGGTAGATGGGATCATGACGACTTGCCGATAAGAGAGAACTGTAAAATTTTTGGCCTTAGCATTGACCAGAACCTGAGGTGGGAAGAACATACAACCCAATTGAGAAGTAGGCTAAATAGTGTACATTTTTTACACTCCGCATGATGAGAGACGTGTTAATTCTGCCAGTACGTTAAAGTGCTATATTTACAGTAATTTCAATCGGTAATGGGATATGGTATCATTTTCTGGGGGAAACTCATCTTGATCTGCTGTGATGGAATCTTTTGCTGCGCAAAGAATGCGGCCAATACGCCACTATCCTTAGTCTTGACAACAGAGAGACTTGCCGTGGTCAGTTCAAGAAGCATCGGATTTCCTCACCGATCTTTGGATTTATATTTATATAAGGTCTTGACATTTCTCAAGAGGAATGAACACTACTCTTCTCAAACACAGGAATCCTCAATAACTCAGAAGGGGTACTGCCACTACTACACACCCACAAGCACAACAAACGGACTACATGAAAAGAATATTCAAAGCATGGCACATAAGGGCTTTCCAATCTTTTGCCAGACACCTCACAAATCACTAAAACAGCTACAGGAACTTCAAATCTAAGGTTTCTGAACTGATCCTACAATGCGAGCCCTATAGTATTGGGGATTTCCTGGAGTACACAAGAGCCAGTAAATTATGAAACATCTATCCTAGGATCAATGTTTAACACGGACATGACTTATTTCAGTTTTATTTATACATCCATATTATGTTTAGTGTAAATATTATCTGAGGTTAATAAATATTATTATTATTATTATTATTATTATTAATATCAAAAGAACGATGATTTAATATTTGTAAGTATTTCAATAGACATGTTTGTATTAGCATAGGTACCATATAATTATTAAATGTCAATGTAGAATACGGTGCATGTCAGTACAAAGCTTTTATTCTGTAAAACTAATCTGTGTTTTTTATTTTTTCAAGAATTTGAATTTAAAAATATATTTATCACTTATATTTTCTAGAATTAATTATTTTGTGCATTCTTATTATTTGTATTATGAATATTTTTTTTGAGATGTGGTGGGAGAAAACAATTCCACAATATTTAATCTGAATTAGTTAATATTTTATCTCTTATAAGTATTACTATTTTTCAAATGAAATGGAATGTTTCTCTCTCAAAATAGTTGAGAAAATATCTGTCTTTATCCTTTTTCACTTAATACGATTAACATCGGCACGCTGATAAGGCAACACAAAAAGACTAATATTTTTTTATTTACAAAATTACACAAGAGATGTCGCCACATACAATTTAGTTTACTCCTCATTTTGCCATTCACTCAAAATTCAGTTGGTAGTGCTGTGAGAGTACGCCATTTTATTTTATTGGCTCCTTTACATTCTGAATTGTCAAATTTTGGGAAGTGTGGTGTAAATTAGGAAATTCCTATGTTTTTCAGTTAATTAAGTTGAGATATTTGGATATAGAACTTGTGTACAGTGATCAAATGAAAAATTGCTTAGAATAATTATAAACTTTAGTGAATTATTAATCTTAGTTTTTCCGATTACCAAAAATCGTTATCAATTCTCTAATGGATGTGGCGAAACAGTATGCTTGAATTGAAATATCTAAATCAAATAGTAGATGAAGATTTAGAAGTATTGTTGTATTCATTTTATTATGTCTGTACATTATAAGTTCAAATCAGCTTTGGAATATGATACTATTACATTTGATGGTTTACATATATCTGTGAAGGACTTGAAAAACGCCATAATTCAGCAAAAGAGAATCGGGAAATCAACCGATTTTGATCTTCAAGTGACTAATGCGCAAACTAAGGAAGGTAAAAATATTGAAAAAATGCATTAAATCATTGAACTTATGTATTTGTTTCTCATTTCAGTGTATACTGATGAAAATGTTTTAATACCAAAAAATACATCACTATTAATTGCTAGAATCCCAAATGTTACACAGTCAAAACAGAAGCAATGGGAAGGATACGGGGGAGATTCCTCACCAGCTGTAAAAGCAGATGATGCTGGTCCCATTGCTAAGGCAACAGATTTATCCAGTTTAGATGCTCCAGAAGATGATAAGATAAAGGCTATGATGTCCCAGTCAACTCAGGATTATGATCCTAGCAAGTGAGTTCATCAAATAAGTGTGTATATTCCAAATATATCATTAATATACAGAAAAGTTCTGGCTATTTCTCATAAATGTGATAATTAAATTTATATAATAATAAATATACTGCAAGACATATGATTTTATCTCTATCATACCTATGTTATATTATGTATACCTACACATAATTTCATATAAATTTATTTTAATTTTTAAATTCATATAAATAGAGTAACTCTTTTATATAGAGTCATAAAATTGATAAATAATGGCCCACTCATTCTATTGGATTCTTGACTAGTAAATAAATTAAATTGAGTAATTATATGTACTTTTACAGACAAATGGAGAAATTCTGTATAATAATGATAAATGAAGATTTTACTTTCTAATATATTCAAGAATTAGAATAAATTCATGTTCATTTAATTTTAAACTAAAATTGATTATCATGATAAATATATTGAATATATCATCTGTATTATAGTTCTCACATAATAAATAAATTTCAGTTACCAGAAAATTCGTGGATCAAATCAAATGGGTGCAGTACCACCATCTTATAGATGTTATAAGTGTCATCAAACGGGTCACTGGATCAAAGACTGCACTTTAGCACAAGGCGGGGTATGTTTTTCAATGTCTTGTCTTTCAAATTTTCTTACATTTTCATTTTCAAGGATGCTGTTGAGATAAAAAAGAGTACAGGTATACCTCAGAGTTTTATGGTCCCTGTAGATGGGCCCCAAGTTCCTGGAGCCATGATGACACCTAATGGATCTTATGCAGTTCCTGTTCTGGATCATCAGGCATACAATTTTAAACCTGTTCCTGCACCAGTTGTTCATGAGCTAAAACCTGATATACCTGAAGATTTAGTATGTTCTATTTGCTCTGATCTTTTGGCTGATGCTGTTATGATTCCTTGTTGTGGAAATTCATTTTGCGATGAATGTATAAGGTTTTATCTGTTGGAGTCTGAAGATCATGAATGCCCAGATTGTCACGAAAAAGATATTTCACCTGGTACTCTCATTCCAAATAGGTAAATATTATAGCAGCAGCAGATAACTTCTGAGATTTTCTTTCTGGTAAAGTTATATTCCATTTCACCGTCAATTTAATGTGATTCCATAATCTTTGAATTATAATAGTATTATCTTTTGTGTTGAGACATAATACTTTTCATATTTAAGTGTTAGATATTTCATTCACATTACTAATCGGTAATACATGTTGGAAAATCGAATATATGCATAAAGAATATTATTTATTTCACAGATTCCTTCGTAAATCTGTGGCGAATTTCAAGAATACAACAGGATATATCAAAAAACCTATATTCAGACCACCTCCTAAGGAAGTGCCTTCGAAATTGGTAAATATTATAATGTCCCAATTATTGCTTCATTTATTGAATGATATTTACTGTTTTAGGATGACTCAGCTGAGCGTTTGCAAGGAGAGGCCACTAATGAGGCTGAAAAGGACCAAAAGACAGTAATCAGCGAAGCTGACTCGACAGAACAATCCAAAAATAAGGTAAATCTCCAGAAGCATCGTAAAATTCGTAATTATCATGTATAGCATTGATTCCCAAAGTGGTCCAGGTGAGACTCGACGGGGGTCTACGTTGGCGTGACAAAAATATGGGGGTTCACAATTCGTAGGCCACGAAAATTTAATTTCAATTTTCAATTCGATATTGAAGAAATAAAATGATGGCTTTACTTCACCTATCAATGTAGGCAGATAATATTTTAAGTAGTTCAGCGACTGTTACTTGTAAAAACTTGCATATTCCATATTCAGTACATCGTGTCGACGTTTGCAAAGCATCGCTCTCCGTCGTCCACAACTCTTGTTCAGGCTTGCAGAGGGACGAAATACGACTTGTGGTGTGTGTGCTTACAATATTGCATGAACTTGCTTGATTCTTTACCAATATACCTTGACTTATGAATGCCAAGGATAAACATTACTCATTTGTTTCCTGAATTTCGAAAAGAAAAGTAAAGCGAATCGATGATAGCGTTTGCCAGTGTCGGAAAAAGTGAGTACTTTGTCACAGGTAGAATGTCTTGATGAGAATATTCAGACATACGTTCAACATTTAATTGCCCTGCATGATGACTTAAAAATCAGTTTTGAAGATATTCTGACGATGCAAATACCACCATGGATCATGAATCCATTTGATGAAACGGCAGTGGAGAATGTGATATTAGAAGAGGAGCTACTCGAGCTTAGCACTATTAGCGCTGAAGGTGAAATTTAAAAAATGGTATCAAACATTTTGCTTGCAGGCAAAAATATCCGAAAAATATAGTGGACTGTGGGGAATTGCGAAAAAGCTATAATTTTCTAAATTTGATTGGTTGCTTGTACTTTGAGTAGATTTCAAAAATGTGAAGTTGGATGAAATCACTTTTTTGATTGGCCAACTTTGCTTTTTTGACATCCGCTCACAGCACAATCAGTTAACTAATCAATCAATAAATTCTCAACTTTCTCTCGAAAACTGTAATTCGTGGTTGGAACTCAGCCTCAACGCAAATTTCAATAGTTAGATCTAATCTTCACATTTTCTGTCGAGTTTTGGGAATACCTATGGTAGAAATGTAGCTGCAGGGGGTCCACCGGAACTAGCAAAATTTTCAAGGGGGTCTATGAGAAAAAAAAGTTTGGGAACCTCTGAGTATAGCAATAATAATAAATTTTAAATGATTATAAATCAATTGGTTAGTGACCAAGATATTCCAGCAGTTTACATTTATTTGATTTTACACATTATTTAATTATAAGAGTGTGTATGTATAGTATTTAATCAAGAAATATTGAACCTACCAAGTCTTCCATGTGTTGAGCTTTCAATTTAACAGAACATGTCCATCGGAGATCTCATTAAAATTTGTCAATAATTTTTCAGGATGGGGATAACACAGAATCAAGTAAATCAGCTGATGCTTCAGAAACTGAACCTTCAAAGGAAGGTCCACCTGGCGTATCTCCTAAAGAATCTCCCAAGGGAACCCAAATCAAGCGGTTAGAGAGCAATGGGAGAGGTAAGGGGATTATAAAATTCATTTTCATTGTTATGTCTATATTGAATGTTGGCTTTCAGACAATGGCAGATCGAAGAAGCGAGATGATTATTCTCCTAGACTAAAACATTCACAGTCTTCTAATCTATATGAAAGAGAGTAAGTTCTATTTTATAAATTCACATTTTCATAAAAATCTGTTTGTTCAGTGTGTTTTTTTAATTAAACGATAATTTGTAGACGAAACAATGAAGAGAGACCTGGAACACCTACAGTGGATGAGCCAGGAATCGGTCCTAACAATAATTATCAATATAACGATGGTGGTACTTCTCAGTCTGGACTTGGGAATATGATGACAATGCCAAATGTTCAGGTGAATATCTATATACAATTATTGACTAGATTTTGGCGACATCTCAAATTTTAGAACGAGGTTCATTTTATGTCAAGTTTGATTTCCTTTGAACACATACTTATTCTCATAGAAAAATTTTTACTATTTTATATTCAATAATAATTGAAATTAAGAATTTTGTTTCCAATTCTATCCTTGTCACATCAGGAGTTCCACAGGGATCACACTTGGGTCCCCTGTTGTTTAACATTTTTATCAATGACATAGAAACCATTTTCAAAAGTTGTAAATTTCTCCTTTTTGCTGATGATTTGAAATTATATACAAACATCTCAAAACCAACTGACTGTAACAAACTACAAGAAGATCTCAATTCATTGGTAAGATGGTCTGAATCAAATGGTATGTTGTTAAATCCTGATAAATGCCAATGTATTACTTTTAGTAGAGCAAATTCCATGATTCTAAGAGAGTATCCGTTGTTAAGGACCTTGGAGTATTATTTGATGAAAAACTTACATTTGTTCAGCATGTAAATTCAACTGTGAGCAGTGGCTCTCGAAAACTGGGTTTTGTTCTTAGAAATACGCAGAAATTGTCAATTCTTTCAACAAAAATGTTATACATGTCACTCATATATTCTTGTCTCCAATATGCCTCTCCTGTCTGGAGTCCTCATTACCAAGTTCATATTCATCATCTTGAACGTATACAAAACAAGTTTTTGAGATGTATTGCCTATAAAATGGGCTCATACCGGCATAACATCATGTCCAGAATTGTTGGCACAAATCAGTTTTAGGTTCCACAGAATACCAACACGTAATTGTGAACTTTTCAGCATTCCCTTTCACCATACTATTTATGGCTACAATAGCAGCATATCACGTATTTTGAGACTGGGTAATCTAGTTAATTCGAATGGTGTATGTATAACTGGTGTGAGCTTGTGTACTTTTAAAAAATCTCTTGATGGAGTGGCTACTCTGTGATACTTCGTGATATATATTGTATCTTTTTGTATTTTTTATATTGTTTCTCATATTATATATTGTCTGTATATTGTAAAGAGGGGTTTGCCAGTTTATGAATAAATAAATAATTCACTTATTCTTGAATGCTTGAAATTATCCATTTTTATTCTCTAATGATATTTAGGGATCGTCGCCTAATATTGGATCTAATTATCCTCCTGGACAACAACCAATTAGTACATTTCCTCCAACGACTGGACCACCCCCAAATTTTCGACTTCCTCCACCTGGAAGTGTTCCATATATGCCACCAGGGTGAGTTATTTTTTTAATTGTGTTAGCTAGCTACATTATAACTGTCTTATATAGCTCATATATTCATTGATTTTTTTTTATAATCAGTCCTTATGCGAATCCTCCAAGGCCAATGTTCGATCCAACAAGACCTCCCATGTCAGGACCACCTCCTTTCAATAGTGGATTTCCGCCAAGACCACCCCATCACAGAGAATTTGATAGGCGAATGAGAAACCGGACACCTCCAGGGTAAGTGTTAATATACACACTCATGTAATCTTTCAAGGTCTTAAAAACATTTTCAATTAATTACATATAATGCAACAGAAAATTTTCTTGAAAAAGAAGAAAGGCATTGAAAACGAGTCCTAGAAGAATTAATTTACACATTCTAGTAATGTTTCAAGATCTCAAAAACACCTACAAGTTACATATAATACAAATAATATAACACCTTCAAGTAATTACATATAATGCAAAATACAACAGAACATTACATGAAAAAGAAGAAAAGGAATTGAAAACATGAGTCCTAGAGTAAACTAAAGAAACTTTTTATTACTTTGAGACAGTGAAATAAAGAATATTACAATACATGTTGATTTGTATGTAATGACTGGTCCTGGGTACTAAATAATACAAAGGTTCATTCTATACTTTGGTCTTTATTCGTATAGACTCTAGACTTATCGTTAACCTCTCCGGCAGCATGACAAGTCTCCAAGTCTATATCAGTCTCACTATATCTCTATCAGAGATTCCCTCTGGTTTATATATATATATATATATATATATATATCCATGTTTATACAATATAGTGCTGACGTGTGACCTTGGCCACCCGTACAGTTTCCAACAATATAAGGTACAAACTAAACATTCTTTATTTACTATGGAGTAACCAATCGTGACACTGACCTACTGGTCTACATGCACCACATGTATTTCAAACTGCAGTGTATCACTATCACTATAAAATTTTCTGAGAAAGTTCTAACTGATGCAACATAATTATTATCTCATGATTAACATCAAGGTTCATATTACTATTAGTAGGGTACTAATTTTTATTGTGAGATTGAGGGCCGAATTCAGAAACGACACTACTACTACACTCCTTTTACACTCAAATCGCGACTCGTTTGAGAGTGAGTGGAACTCTCTCAATTTTGGTATTCAAAAACCATGTAGGTTGAGTAACTCATGTGAGTAGAGATTGTAGTGCACTAGTTTATGTTTCGAGCTGGCAACATTGTAATTTTTTGTTCACTTGAACTACATTTGACAATTTATATTAATCATTTCCCTTGTGTCATCCTTGTGTATTCATTTCGAATATAGATAATTTTATCGATTATATTAAAACCTTCATCTAATATGAGCGAACAAAAGAAATATATAACACCAAGTGAAAAAATATATTTAACGGAGTTAGTGGCTCAATATAAAAATATTATTGAGTGTAAAAAAACGGATTTAGTAAATGCATCCGAAAAAAAGAAAACGTGGGCTGTTATTACTACAGAATTTAATTCTGTACCGGATCACACAAACGTAAGTAGTATTGAATAATGGCAATTTTCATTCCATTCCTATCCATTACCATAACCTATCTTTGAATTTGATTGGACAGCGAACTCCACAACAACTTCAAAAAGCATGGGAGAACATAAAATGCAGAAGGAAAAAGGAGCTACCTATCGAAAGAAAAATAACAGAGAATGGCAACTGGCGGTGGAATTATTAAAGCACCGCCTAATGATGATGCAACAGATGGCATCTTAGATTGTGTAGACATCGAGATAAAAGATGTCATTGATAGCGACGAGGCTATGCTAAGCATGAATTATGTTCTAGTTGATGATAATTTAGTACCAATTGAGACCAGTGAAGGTAAGGAAACAGAAATTCTAAATACAGCTATTTAATTTACACCCGTTTAAAGTGTATGTAAGAGCTATGGCTTATAATTTGAAGGGACCGAAAGATGATGTTTTCTGCAAACCATTTATTAGCTTTAAAGTTTGATTTTTATAGGAATCATCGGTGACAATAATGCAGGGGACTTACCAAGCACCAGTATGAAACCTCTTACTTCCATTATCGAGGAGGAAACCCCAAAGAAAATTCAAAGAATAGGTAACTATTCATAGCAGACCTATCTCCCTAAACCTCATATCTTTTCTCTGAATTTCAAATTGGTTAATATTCTTCCTCGGTTTTATAGATACACCAAGGAGCTCTCTTTTGAGAAAAGGACAAAAAAGGGGGTCTGCAATTGATTCTGAGTTGGCAGCACGTATGGCCCGGTTGAACAAACTTGAGAAGCAAGATGAAGAATTTCACATGATGAGGATGAAAAATGAGAGACAGTTACATGCTGTCTGGTTAAAAGCTGAAAAAGTGAAATTAGCAGCTGAAAGAATTATTTTATAACACAACAAAAAAAGTTCATGGAATAATGTATATTTTTATTGAAATAATAATAAAACTTAAGTACTAGTCAATATTTTAATTCATAAAATGCCTGTGAATGAGAGCTGCTCTGATCGCATTGCCTCTGTTATTTTCCGCATAATTTAAATGCCGTACTGGAATATTACCTCGGTTTTCATTTTCCTCTAGTAGTAGCAATTCTTCTCTTGTTGAAATTGCAATATTATGCAGCACAGCTGTAGCAGCAATTATTCTAATTGTGTTTCTTAATTTATTGTTTAAAAACAAATGCAGGCATCGAAATCGTCCCTTCCAAATTCCGAAAGTTCTTTCAACAATCGTTCTAGTCTGTATTGTAGCGATGTTCAGCAGGTGTCTGTGGGTTCAAAATTGGTGTGAAGAGGTATCGACTCTGTTGATACGCACTATCTCCTAACAGCAATCCTGATAATCTTCCCTCATCTAATTTTAATTTCACTGCACTGCTATTGAATATTCGGCTATCATGTGCAGAACCTGGCCATCTAATTACGATGTCATATATTTCATGAGTGGGGCCACAGACAACCTGAACATTTAAAGACATCCAGCCTTTTCTGTTACGAAATCTTTCAGCTGTAGGTCCCCCAGGACTGCATATTTCAATGTGTGTCCCATCAATGCACCCTATTACACCTGGGAAGTGAGCAATTTCATAAAATTTATATCTGCATCGAGCAATGTCTCTCTCTGGAAATTTTATATTTCTGGGTGATTGCCGGGCAATTATTTCTGATACCTCATTTCTAATGCGGCATGCTGTTGCCTGACTCATTGCCATAAGATCTCCTACAGTTCTCTATAAAAAAATTCACATTACTAATATATTCCTTGAAAACTTAAATACAAGATTACCTGATAACTTCCAGTGGCATAAAATCGTAAGGCCATGCAAAGTTTTATTATTGGTGGGATTGGTAGTCTACGATTTGAGTTCCCATTATTTAGTGCATACACCATCGGTAATAACATTGTTTGAATTGTGTCCCTGCAGAAGCGAAATCTCTGGTACTGTTCGTTATTTGTATACAATTTCAACGGATTAGCATTATCTCGTATCAGTTGCCTGAAATGAATACAATTTTTACCTACATAATAAAAATTTGACTATTAATTTTACTTACCGCGGAATAGGCAAATAAGCTTTATCATCTTCGACATATTGGATAAACTCGTATAGATCAGCCATTTAAATACAATAAATTAAAAATCAATGTTGAAAAACTTTATATACATCGTTATTAATTGCTTCAAACACAAAAATGTGAGGTTATGTTGATAATGTTGGGACCAGCTAGTTACCCTCAAAATAAACTCATTTTACACTACAATTGTAGTGTCGATTTGAGTATTTCTTGTTTCTGGATTCCAAATTGAGCATGAGTGTCGATTCGAGTACAGATTGAGTGTAAATTGAGGGTGAGTGACGTCTATGAATTCGGCCCTGAATGTATTGAAATTACTGGTGTCTTATATTCCTGTGTACCAAATCGTTCATTTGAATGAATTTAGAATTTTTTTCTGCAGTGTCATAGATGATCCTCTGGCTGCATTTAACAGGATGATCAGAGAGAAGGATGAGAGAGAAAGGAGAGCAAAGCAGAGGTTACAGAGGCGCACATATAGCAGAAGTAGAAGTCGGAGTCGTAGTTACAGTCCGAGATCACCGAGGAGGATGAGAAGCCGTTCGCCTAGAAGGCGAAGCAGATCCAGATCCTTCTCGCTCAGCAGGTTAGTTTTTAAACTGTTTTGTTTTCTTGGGTACAAATTGTCCAAAATATTATAACTTCGGGATACCTTGTATATTTTTGTACAATGGAAAGTACCTTCAACGTTGACTAGTATTTGAATAACTTTTAATGAAAATCTAAGAGACCTAACACTTTGAAATTGATTTCTTGGCCCTTATCTGTTCTATTGCTATGGCATTTGCTAGTTCGGTCCTGTTACCGTTTTTTCGAGTTGTAGGTTCTCCGCGTTATGAGAAATGCACCTACATATTTATCCTTTTTCAAATAGTTGATAGAATCCGTCGTTACTACGTGATAATTTAACATGATGAACAAAACTAAATTTGAATTTACTACGTTTATTATCACAAAATATTTTGAAAAATATATAACACTGCGATTGCAATTTCGGTCACTAGACCATCATCGGGCAGATTGAGTTAAGAACAGAATACAGAATTATAGATTTGGGCTTACGGGTGGGAAAGAATCATTAGAAATTTTTAAACTCAATAATAATGCAAAAGATACCTTGCTGAACGACCAGATTGACCTGATATATTCTCCTATATTTAGTGTATTCAAACAATAACGACTTTTCTAAGAACATTGTAACAATTTGGGAAATTCACTCGATTAGCCCTTTTTGAAATATGTTCCTCTTGTCTATTTAGGTACCTGCGATAATTCTTTCCTACCCGTAACCGCAAATCTATAATTATGTATTCAGTTCTTAACTCAATCTGCCCGATGATGATCTAGTGACCGAATTGCAATCGCAGTGTTATATATTTTTCAAAATATTTTGTGATAATAAACGTAGTAAATTCAAATTTAGTTTGATCCCTTTTCGGTAAAAAAAAATTCTATAGAAAAGGTTGGAATTTCGTTTTTCCGCTCTCTCTGCCATATTCTACCATTTCGTTATGGCGACTTTTTCGACTTTATATTTCGTCGTTTTCGGATTTTCCGAGCCGCTCATAATCCGAAAAATTTCAGTCGACGCCAAAAGTTACAGACTTTCAATTTCGCCTTTCCAGATAGTTCAACATATTAGGAATACAGGATTGAATTTAAATTACCTTATAACTCCTGACTCGTCTTTTATTTCCTGGTTTACGAATGGTTGAAATGAAGTTCTGATTTTAAAGTGATGGAAGAGTACCACTAATGCAGAAATAGAGATATATTGAATAAATGACATCTGTAATTCTGTAATTGACCAATAGCAAGCGGTAAACCGATGAGGCTATTGTTTCCTAGCATGTGTTATTGTTTACACTAGACATTCATTATGCGCTATAATGGATCATTCTTGCTGTACTCTGCTTTAGTTCTTCATCCAACCGGTTTTTAAATATATTAACTTTTGCTGCTGTCACTGTTTCATCTGCAAGTGCATTCCATGAATATGCCACACGATTGGTTAGGAAGTTCTTTCTTTGGAGTTTAGCAGCTCTTTCTTTGTCCACTTTCAAAGAGTGGTCTCGAAGATGCGTGTTCTGGTTGAGATGAAAAATGTTTTTAATTTCGCAATGATAGTGTCCACTAATTATTTTGTAAGCCTCTATAAGGTCTCCTCTATGTCTCCGTTCCCTTAGTGTTGTCAACTGTAGTCTCTTCATTCTTTCTGGGTATGGTAGATCTTGCAGTTCAGTGGGTATCTTCGTAATTCTTCTCTGTATTCTTTCCAGGATCTCGATATCCTTGACATAATATGGGTTCCATACTGTGTGAGCATACTCTATTTTTGGCCTAATATAGTTTTTATATAGTTTTGCAATCACTTCTAATGAATGGTCTTTGAATGCCTGCTTTACAAGATGGACAAAAGAGTTGGCCTTTTTAGCTATATTTACAATATGGTTTTCCCATTTCAAATCTGCAGTCACAGTAATGCCCAGGTCATTTTGCTCATTCACTACTAATAATACTGTGTTATTCAATATGTATTCTTCATTTGGGTTGTTTGGACCAATTCTTAATACTGTGCATTTAGATTCATTCAATTTCATTCCCCATGTACTGGACCATTCCTCGACCTTATGAAGATCTCTTTTAAGCTGATCTGCGTAAAGACAGGGGTTTGCATATATTTTATCGTCATCAGCAAAATTTTTCATTTGTGTTTCTATAAGATCCACAAGATCAAAGAGATATGCTGTAAAGAGCAGAGGTCCTATCACTGAGCCTTGAACAACTCCGCTGCTGACTAGGTGTTGATTAGACATTTCTCCATTCACTCTCACTTGATTATGTCTTTTGTATAAGCTCTACATGTTTCTATAATACAATGTATGAATCCAATCAGGGTCAACAATGAACTTACACCTCATGTTATCAGTAAATCTTAGGTGGTACAACTACATCATAGCTTTAAATCCTGGATAACAAATTGATTTCAATTTATGTCATCAAGGATCGTGCATTGTGTCCTATACGGTTAATATAACTGCTATATTATCCTCCACTCAAAATATAGCATGCACCTCAGTGAATATAGTATAATAGATTTCACTCCTACAACTCCTGAGTTTTATGTGACTTTGCTTCTTGCAATCATTAAATTTTATGAGTTCCTTGTTGAATTATTCATATTCATTTAAATGACAAAAGATTATAATTATTCGGACCTATTCGCGATTATCTAAAGTACCTCTTCTTTTACAACACATAATCAAACTGGAGGGCGTGTGGTGGATAAAATGCAATGAATCAATAGCTGCAGAATAATTATAGCAGTATCAGTGAAAAAAGTTACTTTTTTTTAGGTTCTCAAGGTGGAAATATTGCATAAAACCCCCAAGTCTGAGCATAGCTCTCCATGGGTAGTGTCGAATTTGTACTGACTAAAAACCACCTTGATCATGCCTTCTTCCTGACTTGCATCAGTGCCAAAGTCATTAATTGGCTTATTGTGCACCTAGCATAATCTTGACCTTACTCAATTGGGGCTGATAAAATTATTTGTAACCGTGGCTGAATTACCAATATTAGATCGATTGAAGTCGTATCCATTATAAAATCAGGGATGTTCTAGTCACCACATATATAAATTTTACAGTCAAGACACGTCCTACATAGGCCTACTATGGGACAAGTAAGCGGCTTCCGCCGAACCTAGGGGCAAGTCAGCACTGTCAGTAACAAAGATTCCCCCTGACACTTTCGTAAACAGTTGTTCGATATCGTCAAAAGAATGATCGATGATTGCGGCACTATAAAAATGGTCTCACAAAAATTATGATTCCACCCCTCTATTCTCAGTGCAGGTACGATAATTTTTATCGAATCTATATAGCGTGTTAGAAAACAATTATTATTCCGTAACTCAAGATACTCTTCGATTTAGGTAATATATCACCAATATTTATGTAATATACGCCAATGAGGGTGCGTGTTTTTTTGGGCATCCCTAATGATGGCAGAAATACCGTTTTGACATATTATTAGGATGTTATTCTCACCTTGATTCGCGCTGTTCCAAGAATCACGCATTTCAGAATATTACAAACTTCGATGTACAGTTTGATCAGAGGGCAATGCCAGTTTTTCCATCATCCTTTCTGAAAATCACACCCCTCTTTTTTTTTAGGAATATACAATTTTGCTTCACAGCCCTTCGCAGGCCGTGTTTTTAACCCTTTCAGGGCAACTGGTTAGCTAGGAAGACCACAGTTTGTTAGCCATGAGTAAAACTGCTTGTTGGCTATTTCAGTATACCAGTGTGTTTTGTGGGTTGTCTAACATAGCAAAATTTGACGTGTTCATCGAAGACAGACCGAAATGAGTCGAAGCGCGTATAACGTGCATTTGTTTACTATAGTTGGACACTACTTAGAGGATCTGCTGAAACTGTGTCAATTTAATATTTTTATTTATGAATGGTGGGAAAATGGCTCCAAAGTTATTTACTTATATCTCACATGCATTTTCATGAATATATTGAACGTAAATGTTTCCTTACTTTCGAAATTACTAATTTTATTGGGGTCTCCTGAAGTGACCACTGGGCACTTACGTAATCGTATTATCTTATTTTAGTTCTGAGGAAGCAAGTTTGGAGTACCTACCTACTGAATAGGGTTGCCAATTTTCGAAAGGACCAACCCGGGAGATTTTTTTAAGGAGTTTAGTAGGGAGGGGGTTGAAGAAAATTTCAATCATTTATTTATTTTTAATTTATACATACTCTGCTTCTAATATTTGACAGTTTTTTACCACAAAATCATAATCATTAAAAATCGAAGTTTGATCAGTAGAGCGCAGTTGCGTATAATTTTTAAAAAAACTGGGGAAATTAGTCACCCCGGGAAGTCGGGAGGTTGACCATTATTACCGGAGTCATCCGGGCAATCCGGGAGGGCTGGAAACCCAATAACTGAATATTTAGAGAATCTTCATGCAGATGATTTCTATGATTTGTAAGAAATGTTCAGCGTGCAAAGTAGAATTGTGTTTGAAACATGAGAAGAACTGTTTCATGTTATATTACGCAAAATAGGTTATATTGTTTGGTTATATGTTCCTACTGGTTATGTGAAGTGACCACATCCTGCAGGATAATCCTTGTGTTTTTTTATCTTGAAATTTGTTTCATTTTCTTCGAGTATCTCTAATAAACCATAATCAAACCATACATAATATTTTTTCCACAAAAAAATAATTTGGGCCGGAAAGGGTTAAGACGAACTCTCAACTATTTTTAATTTTTGGGGCACACTTGAGTTTAAATACAGAGTTTTCATCTGAAAACCAGCAAAAGATGTCAAATTCTAAAATGTCTTACATGTACAATACCTGAAAATTACTGAATTTTTGTTGATTAATAAAGTCAGAATTTTGTATTAACCATTCTCTCAAAAAATCTTTCACATGTTAAATTGTTATATTGAAATATTCGCTAATTTTATTTATTCAAATACTCTCAAGTGATTAAATATGAAACTTTGACCATTGTCAATTTTCAATTTTTCAAAATCTTCAATTTTATTTATGAAACCTGTTGTTGGATTTTTGATGAACGCGAAAATGTTCCATATTTAGTGTATCTCGCTGAACCCAATATAGGCTTCTATGAAATCTGTGCACGATAATTTTCATAAGTTACTCATTCCGTGTATGTTTGTAGGTCACGCTCGAGATCTTACTCGGGCAGTTTGAGGGGTGGCTCTCCGCCCCCCTACAGGGACAGAGATAGAGATTATTCGCCTAGGCATTCGCCTAGACGCGGGCCGCCTCCCTCTAGGTACAGGTCTCCCGTCAGGTCGCCTCCAAGGTCAGTTGCTAAAATCATTTCTTTGAACTTTTCTGCACGCCGCCATTTTGTAGTCGGACTAGACTGAGTGTGTGTCTTATAGTTTAGTTCACATGCATGCCTTATTTTGCTCAGTTAGGATTGTAGTTCTTGAACTTACTCTTTATAAGTAGTAGACTTTGGAATCCCTTTACTTTATGTTACAATGTCGTTGAGAAAAGTAAATTCTATCAGTAGTAAAATTCTTGATCAGGGAATATGTGTTTTTTAGTACATTTAATTTGTTTTATTACTGTCGTCTGGTTATTTTCAGGAACTCGATGAAGATTCATATGTGAAACGTCTAAATTTAACGTATAGTCTGTCCAGCGAGAGTCGGCGTGCACGTCATGAATCAAATATTGCGTCGATCGTGAACAGTGTTGCCAGACGTAATGAATAATATTAAATTGAACTTTTGCTTACAAAATCGTCGAAGAAATAGGTTATCTCGGCGACGCGACGACTATCGAAACGTGAAATACCGGCGCCATGGTCGAGATGGTACGAAAACATTGCAAATTTTGAAATATAATGACAACTTAACAACCATTCAACTTTTCATTACTCAGAATGTTAATTTTTCTTGGGAGATACATACGATTTGTTATGTTATGGACTGAATATTTGTCGAAATGGATGATCCGGTCACTATCACCATATAACTACTTCTTCGGAAAATTACTTACGACAAATATGAATTTTGAAAATTTCGAATTTCATTTATTTGGGTTGGCAGCATTGGGTCGTTATTTGCGCATGTTTGTGACGTGCCCGCCAACTCTCGCTGGACAGAATATAGTGATTTTTACAACTTCGTAATTTTCAGAAATATTAAGTTGTTTTTCACTTTTTAAAAATTGACTATAACATTGGCTTTGGTAACGATGGGCATCATCGCCTTCAATATAAAAAGTAGATGAGAAATTTCAGTGGTCCAAGAACTTGGTTTTCTAAATGGGACTCACGAGAAACTAAAGATATAACTTCAATTGCATGTATGATGTTTGGTTAAAACTTTTCCAAATTCCCAAATTGTACCATGTTTGTGAAATTCTAGTGAAATTGTGTTCGAAATGAGACATGAGAATATTGCCTATTGTCCTATTAGTGAACTCAGTATTTAGAAGTATTTATTAGATAATTTTTATACGCCATTCAATATACACTCAGCCAATCAGTGTTGTTTGTATTAATGAAATATACACTCATAAGCACTGCTTTGAGAGAAAGCATTAGATTTTATAGAAATTGTTTTATATTATATTCTTCACTCATGATTTTAACAAAAAAACAAACCTATCATGCGTTATAAATGCTATATAAGAGTTGATAGATAATCATTACTATTGTATTTGTTTTTGAATTTGATTTGGTTGTACTTGTTATTTGACCGATTCTTCTTCCGGTGCCGTACCCGGTTTCGGGCGTAGGCGACCTCTCTACAACTATTCGTGTTGTGCGTGATACAGTTATACACGAATAGAAGGGATCTACAGTTTTACGACGGTTCCGAACGTCTTTATAGAGAGGCTTTACTAGGCAGAATACTTCTCGGTGGTTTGCCATTGCCTTACGAGAAGTGGCTCTTCGTTGGTTCGGCCGGGATTCGATCCACCGACCTAGTCAACTGAACTACGGAGCCACATTTCTTTGCCTGATACATACTATCATATAAGTTGATTGTTCTTCTTGAATACATTTGAGTATATTTTATATTCGTTCGAGCTCATGTTTTGAATAGTATAATATTGCATTTATTGGGCTTCTTTCTGTTGCATATAATTTAAATCTATAATATTTCTGAATATGTTTTCAAAATCCCAACAAAGCTCAACAGTTAGTAAATCATTATCACAATTTCAATTTTCATACTGAGGTTTTACTTGTTGAGTCATAAAGTTAACTTCCAATTCTCATTAGCTTTAAGGTGCGCTTAAAATATAAAAATACATATTCCAGTGTTGTATATCAGTTGTTGAAACAAAATGTATCTCCTTGAAAGTTTGGTTTCTTCTTTTTTGATTTTGTTTGTCTATTATTGCAGTATTTTTAATCGTCCAATAACTCCTAAACATTCTTCAAGCAATATATTTAATACTCGCGGCTACGGCCACGTGTAATTCAGCTCTTGTAACTATTTGTTAGCACTAAAACAGTTCCGTATATTAAATCTTTTTTCCAAAAAGATAACCATCTTGGTTCAAACTGAAATAATTTATTGTTTTAAACCAGAAAATAATTCCAAAGTATGCCTACATTCGACATATCTTTAGCATTGTTTCATTCCCCAAGATGAAGATATAATAATAACGATAAGTGATGATCACATATTAAAACCGGAAAGAACCGTTAAATTCTTGGGTGTTCGCCTAAATGACACTCTCAGTTGGAAGAAGTATGCGAAAAATTGAATAGCGGCTACTATGCTCTATTGAACCTAAAAAATGCTGTCAACCAAGAGGGTCTCCTTAGCGCATACTACGCGTTAATATATTCAACAATGAGCTACAATATCAACGCTTACGGCAGAGCTACAAAAGGTAAAAGAAAATTTATAGCACAAAAAAGAATAATCCGTCTAATGTTCGACTTCGATCTCCTGGAGTCTTGCAGACCAACTTTTAGAGAGCAAAATATTATGACTTTCACCTGTATATGTATATCCTGAAAGTTCTGTGATATATATATATATATATATATATATATATATATATATATATATATATATATATATATATATATATATATATATATATATATAATATATATATATATATATATATATATATATATATATATATATACTAATATATAAATTATTTTTATCTATCTTTCTATCTATTCATCTATCTGCCGATGTATATCTATCTATCTATCTAGATAGTTATCTGTCTTTCTATCTATCTATCTATCTACATATCTATCTAACCCGGCAAACGTTGTTCTGCCATAAAAATTATTTTTATCTATCTGTCTTTCTATATATTCATCTATCTGCTAATGTATCTCTATCTATCTATCTATCTAGATAGTTATCTATCTTTCTATCTATCTATCTGCATATCTATCTATCTGACCCGGCAAACGTTCTGCCACATAAATTATTTTTATCTATCTAAATAGGGGTTGATCATAGATGGGTGAAAATTTAGGGTTGTATATATTTTAGAATGCTGTATCATAAAAAAATAGAACAGAAAATGTTGTCAGAAAAATAAAGAAAAAAATTAAGGGGTGGACTACCCTTAACATTTAGGGGGATGAAAAATAGATTTTGTCGGATTCTCAGACCTAACCGATATGCACACAAAATTTCATGGGAATCGGTCGAGTCATTTCTAAGGAGTTTAACAAATAAAAAATAAGGGTTGATCGTAGAAGGGTGAAAATTTAGGATTGTATGTATTTTTGTATGCTGTATCATAAAAAAATAAAAACAAAAAATTTTGTCTGAAAAATAAATAAAAAATTTAGGGGTGGACTACCCTTAACATTTAGGGGGATGAAAATAGATGTTGGCCGATTCGCAGACCTACTCAATATGCTCACAAAATTTCATGAGAATCGGTCAAGCCGTTTCGGAGGAGTATGGGAACGAACATTGTGACACGAGAATTTTATATATATAAGTATATTATATATATATATATATATATATATATATATATATATATATATATATATATATATATATATATATGTATGTATATATGTAACCAGAGGCCATATTGAGAAGGTTGGAGATACATAGCTATGATACAAGAAACCGGAATCAGTTAAAATTGAGCAGATTCGCATACCAATCGCATAAGAAAACACCAGAGTATGCAGAATGTTACTATTTTAATTTATTACCTCTGGAAATACGTTCTGAAATTACCTCAGCGGAGGCTCAAAGAAACTCTTATTAAGAATGCCTTTTATGATTTAGTAGAATTTCAAAATTATTTTGAAGAATCTTTTATATTCTATTCTTAGGTATAATTTATTTCAACCTTGACTTGTCCTATACATATCTTGTGATTTGAGGATCAATAAAGGATAATATTATTGTTATTATTATTATTGAATATGTGTTATCGAGGTGATCATTCTTTGCAGACGGTACAAAGACTCTCACCCACCAGACCGCAGGGATAGAGATGAATATGACAGGGAGTACCGGAGAGACGATTATCAATCCAGAGACCATCCTCCTAGACGTGATAGGGATACTGACCGGGGTGAGAGGGAGTATCGTACCTTTGACAACTTCGACGATAGATACAGGGGATCCAAGGGGCAGTGGGCCATGCGGGGACCACCAGAAGCGTACTACAATCCACCGCCGCCAGAGATTACGCAGAGCGCCTATCAGCCGCCCCCTAACAGGTACTGTTTATATTTGTATTTTAAAATTGTTGTAAAGATGTTTGTAAGATTTGTGTAGATTTGTAAAGGTATGTTGTTGGAAAATTAGTTGGTTTTGGTAAATCTGCAATACCGATTACATGAACAATTGTAACACAAAATGTTCTCACCAACTGTCTCGACTCGACTTAAATTTCTTTTTATTAATTGCGTACTTAAATGATACTTTTTTGTAATAAAATCCTCTTTCATATTTTTAATTGACAATTTGGTGGTTATCTGTACAATTCGAATGTTCTACGATATAATAATAATAATATTTATTCAGCAGTCATTGGTTAAAATGGAGTGCTTACAAAATAACGCAAACGGTTTTTAACATGATCTTCGTTCTAATTGAATACATGAATCATGAAATGGAAAAATTAAATTAATCAAATTAAAAAATTTCAAATACATTAAGGAAATCTCCCAAACTAAATAATGCTAAATAAAACCACAATAATAATTGTTCGTTAAAATTAAGGGCTAACAATGATTTTCAACACGATGGAAGAATTTACTAATTTTTAATTCACTGATATAAGTAATTAAACCTCCAGGAGAAACACATGTCATGAATTTCACTGTGTTATTAGATTTATACTGAGAGCAAAAGCTGATCCTGCAGCAAAGGCACTTTGGTTTCTGTATAAAAATTTCTGTACAGTCTAAGATGATTCGAGTATTTTGAAAACTTTCAAAACATTTTGGCATGTTTTTCTGTATTTCAGAATATTCTGGGAATCTTATGACACAACTAAGAACTCTACTCATAATGGGTAGCATTTCATAAATATATTTTTGGAATAATTCTTGTGAAATGCGAAATAAAACAGATAATGTCACATATGTAAGGTCACATTTCAATTTTGTCAATACTAAAACAATACGCTGTTTGATTGTTAATCTATGTGACTGTTGATCACTGTAAACAGATTGTACTGCTTTTACTATTGTATCTAATAGTTTTATATTATTGAGACCAGTGAAACTGTTTAGAGCACTATCTGTAGTTATCAGATCACACAAAGTAGAGACTTTAGGAGTATTCCTTTTTCCCTTCTACACAAACACGATATTTATAACCAGCTGGAGGAAAAGCATGGAAATTCACATTTGAACATTTCTTTTCCCAGGAAGAACACTGAGGAACTGAACAATAACGATTCGAACGACTCATAGCTTTCAAAATGATTGCAAATAATAAATATTTGTAAAAAATCGCACAAAAACAAACACAAAACAAAAGAGAACGTAAGAACTATGTCAAGATTTTTAGTTATTCTGATTGTCACCAGGCGGCGTAGCGCTTATTTTGATTCGCCTATTTGCAGCTTTCAACTGAAATTTTTGCGATTGTTTCCCCATATGAGATGGTCCTCCTTATCTTTACCCTCAATGGCCTCAGTACATACAAGCTAAGTTACGCATTAGGTTTGGTGGTTAAAATACAGAATATTAAAACAAAGGTTAATAATGACAATTTACACATTTATTAAGTGAAATAACGCATGACGCACGTTTCGTTGAAACTTCACCTTCTTTAGATGCTGAACACAGAATAGTCAGGGAACTAACTACTAACAATATTTAGTCTTTTATCTACTCCAATTGAATATTATATTCATAATTCAACTGCGGTTTAGCAATTTTCGTAATCCCATACTGTTATTTTGATTTATCGGTATTCAGATGACAATTGAAAAGTCAGTGTTAACGGCCGGCGGCCGTTAAGAAATCACTTGTTCAAATATTTATTTCAAAACATCATTCTGCTTACAATAACAACATTGAAATCTTGGTCCACAGCGAGTTGGGAGAATAAACCTCTGATTTTCATTTCGCATAGGCTAATAATACATCTTCATTAACCACCTTTACATTCTTGCTTTTACGCCACATTTCAAAATTTTCATATTCTTTTTGATATCGCTCTTGAGTTATTTTCGGCAGTTAATCAACACTCGCTGCACTGCACATGATTCTCCCAATATTTCTAAAGGAATTTGATTTTGTTCCTCAATTTCATCCATGGTAATCGTTAAAGCGAACTTGAAAACACAAAAAACTGACGTTGTTTATAAAACTGTCAAACTGTTCCATGACAACAGAGTGCAAGACGTTGGGATTTTTCCTTGGAATTGCGAGGTACGGGGTTTTTTCTTTCTTCGAAATCTAAATATAATCTTTCAACGGGATTACGAAAAATTTTTAACGACACGGCCGATACGCAAATAACGGATTCGGTTGGTTATAACCTGCATATAAAATCACGTGTCGCGGTCATACCTATATATGTCACTGATTCGATATCAACGTGATCGAGTTCGCGACCCAAAAGACAGAGAGATCGACAGTACATATATCAGCATGTCACTGATTCGATCTCAAACTGAATTCGATCTCGATCAAGACGCGATCGATCGAGTTCGCGACCCAAAACACAGAGATCGACAGTACATATATCAGCATGTCACTGATTCGATCTCAAACTGAATTCGATCTCAAACTGAATTCGATCTCGATCGAGTTCGCGACCCAAAAGACTGAGAGATCGACAGGTCGCGACTCTTCTACGCGAGCGTTCCTGAAAAAATCGATTCCTTTTGGATTACGTGTCAAAATTCAAAACAAAACGAGAAAGAGTGCTATGAATGAAAGCATGTAAACGATTGTATCAGCAATCAATTAGTTATATACTGTTGTATAAAAACATATGAAAATAAAGTGTAATTTGGTTAGTCTTGTCAAGTAAATCGAGATCGGGTTGAATAAGATCGGGTCTTTTAGAAATTCGTGATTCGATCACTCGTGTATAGGTTGCGATCGAATCAAAAAGATTCGATCAATCACGATGGACACAGGTCTAGTCATAACTCACTTGATGAATTACAGCACTCGCCAAACTTCATCTGCGTGAGTTACGACCTACATTACCGCTCGTTGAATAATATACTATTAATTTCTCAAGGTTGAGTTATGACATTTTATTAACCCGAATTTTTTCTCTAAGTGGTGGAATATTTTCATTAATCTGATTAGTTTGAATTGAAAATGTATTGAATAAAGATAGCTGAACCATAATTTTCTACAGCATACCTACTTTTGCAATTGTACAATTTGGCTGTGATACTTTCTTATTTTTCAATGTTGGTTTATGATTATTTCCAATGTTCTAACAAATTTGACAGTTGGTATAGTAGCATATTTGAATAAATTTGTGTTAATTTTTTTATCTGCGAAATGTAACTTCTAGGAAAACAATGTTTAATTTGTACATCATTTTAAAATCCTGCATCTGCAGTTCAGATATTTCTTAATATTAATGAAGGAAATGATTGTATTAGATCGAATTTGAAACTTATATTCTGTTCTACGATTTTATTATCCTTTTTGTACAAACTTTTATTGAATTTATTGTAAGTGTTCAATGGAACAATATTCTTTTTCATTTGTTAAGCTTAAGGTTCCTTTTTTAAATTTAGCTCCTGCTAAATGCAACAATGTGACTGGATTTTATTTTGACGTAATAATTTCATGAAACTATATTTGAGTATTCGATTAAGATACATTATAATACATATCTAATCAGAAATGGTGCATACGATGTTTGATAGAATTAATTGCAATATAATTCCTTCACCTTCATCTACTACATTGAATAAATTCATTCAAATATAAAAGTTTTCTTAGCAATTTGGCGTATTAAGTAGGAATAAACTGTGGAGCACATTGTGATAGGATATATTATGACCTAAAGTAACAAGTTCCTTTCTAGTCAAAATATTTTTCAATGCTTTCTTATGGCATGAGTAACTGATACAATCCAAGATTCTAAGTACTGCTTATACCGATAATTATCATTAGTGAAATAGTGTGTTTATATTGGAGTGATCAATATGAAAGTGATTCAATGTATGAGTATTATTGCTGTGATACTTTTTTCAAGTTTCTTATGTAGTCTTCGATTTTGCAAGTGTAATTAAGGCTTTGTTGCCATTTTCAGACAAGATTTTGGACTTGCATCCTTAAATGCGCATTGTATAATGGAAGAGTGATGTATCATTAACTGGGACTCCTAATATCCCTTGGTATTTATAAAATATTCACTGAAAAACTTCTCCCCATGTTGGAATGTAAACTCTTTTACATTATGTAAAATGTATGTCCATACACTAACAAATCTTAATTTATCACCTCTCAAATCCTATTGCCTAATATATTTGTGTTTGTTTCTTTCGAAGTAAGATTATTTTATCATATTTCAAATTTGTATGAGTATACATCATTGAAATAAATACTTTTGTACCAATTATGGAATTCATGAATTAAAATCAAATTACGTGTAATTGAACTATCTTAAAACTACCAGAAGTTCTGTTTTCACAGAATAACCATACTGTAAAACTTTTTACTATTATCGATAAATTATATCAAATCGAATAATTGATTTACAAATGAGAAATTTCTAAGAAGCAGCTCCTTCTCTAAAGAGGCATTTTCTCTTCATTTTCGTCCTTTTCCAAATACAAATTCTTAACCCCCTAAGTCAATTAGGTGCTGTGTAGTCGAGCAACACAAACCCAAAATAAAATCGGACTCGCGCACGAAGGGTTTCGTACCATTGACGATGCCCCCCTTAAATTTTTATTTTAATTTTATTATTTATTACTAAAGGAAATATACAATTAAGTGATTTTTGAATATTTCGAGTGCCTACCTACCTTTTGTAATTATTGATATCCAGCAAAAGAGGTTGAAAAAAACGCGTTTGTTGTATGGGAGCCCCCTTAGAATTCATTTATTCTGTTTTTAGTATTTTTTGTTATAGCTGCAACCGAAATACATAATTTGTAAAAATTTCAACTGTCTAGCTATCGCGGTTCTTGAGATACAGACAGACGGACGGACAGACAGCGAAGTCTCTTCATTTAAAAGGTAGCGGTGAAGGAAAACAGTTGAAGCTCGCAAAGGATTTTGCCTCAACTTCAACCCAATCCACTTACCAAATTTCAAATCGAACCTCTGGTGGTGCTCAAAAACCACGAGAAAAACAAGAAATCCCTAAATAAAAATGTTGGCGGTCAGAGCGAATAGTGTTACCACCAAAAGGCAATTTTCTCAGAAAATAGTTGAGTTCTGATCAAAAACAACCCCATATACCAAATTTTATCTCGTGAAAATCGTGGCCCTCAAGGTCTAAAACGGATATAAAAACCACTCCCACCGCCAGGCACGTATCCAGGGGAGGGGCCCGGGCCCCCCCGAAATCCCGAAATTTGAAAGTTTTTTCCATTCGATATTCTTCACAGAAAAGTCTTCAGTATAGAATTTTCTATTCTTTGAAGTTTGATTTTTTAGTCGACGGAAAGCACGTTTGGTGTCAATCGAACGTATCCTTATATTTTTAAATTATGAAAAGCCTGCCTGCCATGTTCAGTAACACGACTTTTTACATCTCACATGTGGCAGCATTGAACAATATAGTTCAATTGTACGAATCGATTCTGATCAAGATCTAGGGATTTTTAGCTTCTTATGTTGGACTCATCGAACAAAAACAAATGAATCACTGCACGTGAGTGTTATGGGTTTGTGTTCAATCCAAGCAACTTTTTCTATCATAAACCTTCGAGATTTTAAAAAGACAACTTATTTCACCAAATATGAAACGTCGCCAAGGTCAAACAACGATTACATCGTTTTTCCTCGACCGCTTGGCGAAGAAAAAAATCGAGGAAATTACTATTTTACGGTGTGTGTTCTATTGAAAAATGAGTTCTGATCTGAATTTTGCTATTTACAAGTATTTTTTGTTAGACATTAAAAATGCTGAAACATCTTTAAAACATCATAGTAGCTGTTTATTGTACACCTTGTACTGCATCTTTTTCTTGTCCCCCCCCCCTAAACGAATTTCTGGATACGGGCCTGCCCACCTCACGTTTTATTCTTCTAGTAGTATAATATACTCATACGTCATTACTACAACATTGACAGTTAACGCATAAAGCACTTCTGTGAACATGTCTCTTATCATAGAATATTGCATAATTGTATCTCTCTGTCTACTTCTAAATTATTCTATGAAATGTGTATTGATATTTTAATTCATGATAAATATGAAATACGATACAATTTCGGAATTCAAATTCACAAAAAATTTTCATTTGTATTTTCCTCCATCTTATTTACGTAAGGAGCCATATTTTCAATGTTCAACATCACGATGTTGATTTTTTCTTCTATGTCCTTTAAAACTTTGTGTTTGCTTGAAACTTCAAAATTCTTTATTATTTGATGGAGCATATAAAATACTTCGATTTTAAAAATAGATTAAATTCAAACATAAATATCTTAGTGGCAGAAAGAAAACAGTGGAAAGTTTTTAATGACTTGGGTTTACAATGGGTTACTACGGAAGGTCCCACATTACAACTATATATTTTTTTTCGAAAGTTTATAGCCGTCAATTGGAAAATTATTATTTTGGAATGAAAAATAATAATTCAGCAGCATATTCAATGAGTCATAGCATCCTGGATCAGGTAACATTAATTCTAGTAGGTATATATATATATATATATATATATATATATATATATATATATATATATATATATATATATATATATATATATATATATACCGAATAATGGAGGCGAATAGAGTCCGTTTTCAATTTTGAATGTTAATATAAAAGTTTTGAATTTCGTGAGGAATCGTCAACTTGTTGATAACATCTGTTCTCAAAATAATCAAATAGCCTGTTATTGCCAATAAAAGATGAATAAGTAACAATATATCACAGGCAAAAATAATTCTCACTACTGTGTCTTGATGAACTTGTAAAATGACCAGTTCAATAAGTTGCAAATTATTATTCTTGAAAAAATAAAACAAAAATATTGCACTAAATGACACGAGTGAGAATATTACAATAAAAACATTTCAGAAATTCAAGCAATGGAAATTAGTAGTACCAATGAAAAAAAACAAGATTTTCATGCTTAACATTGGTACTGCAAGTTCATATTTTTTAGTTATCAAAGCTACACATTTGAAAAACTTGCCCCAAAACAACATGGTTGTTTTGAGAGTATTTTTGATGAAAGTTCAATCTTGTCTTTATCGAATAAAAGTGAATACATTTAATAACGCTCAAAAAATGAAAACAATATAATGTGAGTAGGTAATTGCTATAAAGGCCGTGCACAGATCATATTAAATAATGAAAATTTTAAGCAGGCAAAATAAGTAAACAATTTTAGTTGAATAAAATAAAAATCGTAGTGCAAGGTTGCAAGCTCGGTGTCTCCCATTTAGTATTGATACTTGTGGAAGAAATAAGATAAGACCTGAGGTGAATCTTGTGGAACTCTCCAAGAAACGACCCTTGTCCAAATACATATGCATCAATTCTACTAAATGGTATTTAAAATAATTATTCAAGTATGCAATTAAACCGAGCTAAATAATACTAAAACAAAAATTGGAACTCCAAATTGTCAATCCAGTGGACTTCGTGTAACAGTGACATGTTTGATTTTCTTATCTGACATGAGGTATCTAATTATTAACTATGCGGTTTAATGTCTATCCGCTACATTCAGATTATGATCTTTTTACCTAAAGTTGTTTATTCTTATTTCAATCTCATCCTTTATGATAACAAAATCAAGCAAATATATATATATATATATATATATATATATATATATATATATATATATATATATATATATATATATATATATATATATGTATGTATGTCACGGATGTTGAGTTTTTCAACATTCTCCTTTGAAGGATGAATGGCGTTGACACCAAAAACTAGTCAAAATTCAAACCATTTCCAACAAACATCAGTATATTAGTTCGAATAATAAATTGGATTAAATTTCACACTGAAATAATATAGTAATACTAGCTGACCCAGCAAACGTTGTTCTGCTATATAAATTATTTTTATCTTTCTATGCATCTATCTGCCGATGTATCTATATCTATCTAACTATCTATCTAGATAGTTTTCTATCTATCTATCTAATTATGTATCTATCATTCTATCTATCAATCCATCTGACCCGGCAAACGTTGTTTAAATTATTAACATGGCTATTAAAAAATATGGGTTGTTGATAGAAGGGTGAAAATTTAGAGTTGTATGTACTTTTTAATGCAATATCATAAAAAAATAAAAATTAAAAATTTTGCCAAAAAATGTATAAAAATGTTTGGGGTGAACCACCCTCATCACTTAGGAGTATGAAAAATATATTAGTATCTATTCTCAGACCGACTATTGTTATTTTCGATTGCCATCTTGCAACCCTATTGTCGATCTGTGGATAAAATTTAAAAAAGAAATTCGCGATGGAATTTTTATCTTAACGTCATGAGAAAATAAAAATAATCTTGCCAAAAAAATTAAAGTTTATACTCAACAAATGAAAATAAGGGTTGATCGTAGAGGGGTGAGAATTTAGGGTTGTACGTATTTTTGAATGCTGTATCATAAAAAAAATAGAACAGAAAATTTTGTCTGAAAAACAAAAAATTAAAATTAAACCCTCAACATTCAGGGGGATGAAAAATAGATGTTAGCCGATTCTCAGACCTACCCGATATGCACACAAAATTTCATGAGAATCGGTCGAGCCACTTTGGAGGAGTTTAACAAATAAAAAATAGGGGTTGATCGTAGAGGGGTGGAAGTTTAGGGTTGTATGTATTTTTGAATGCTGTATCATAAAAAAAATAGAACAGAAAATTTTGTCTGAAAAACAAAAAATTAAAATTAAGGGGGATGAAAAATAGATGTTAGCCGATTCTCAGATATGCACACAAAATTTCAAGAGAATCGGTCGATCCATTTCGGAGGAATTTAACTTCTAACACCGTGACATGAGAATTTTATATATTAGATGAGGTAGGTGCTTAAAGTGTATATGAGATAGTAGACTCTTTACGAGACTAGAACCATAGAAAAAGGAATTTTTTTGTTGCGTGGCTGCTATTTAAAATCTGAATATTGTTTTCAAATCCAAACAACTTTTTTAATAATGTCGAAAATAAGAGCAGTTCACTCTTGATTATAATTTCTATTTTTGTTTTCCCCTGTATACCATTCAGAAATTAATTTAAGAGTTTGACATCTCTAATCCAATTTTCCCGAAACGCACCAATTTTCATCAAAAATAAAATTTTCTGACAAATGGATATAAAAAAGTTTTCCATTATGATGAGAAAGCGTGAGATACATTGACAAAATATAAATTGATCGAATATGTGGACTAATATATTGAAATTACGTCGATGGTTTTAAATTGAAGTATGAAACGTTTATGTTAACTTTATATTGCAGTTGAATAACTCAAACAAATGGCAACTGTTTCTTTTCATGTGGAATTAATTTATGTATTTCATAGCTTCTTTCGTTTATTTTCATCCGAATCACTGTATATATAAAAAGTGCATTTATCATATATGTTGTTATCATATTTTATCCTAGTCGTTTCTTCTAGTCTTAGTTACGCTGGTATTAGTTTTTGTTCATTTTGTATTCTAAATATTATTTATTGCTTGTAATTTCAATCACACATGTTGAAATGCCATAATGAATTTTATGTGTTTTATTTTGTATTTTATTATATAAGTGCAACATATATAAAAAGAAAAATTATATATATATATATATATATATATATATATATATATATATATATATATATATATATATATATATATATAATGTTGAAGCAAACTATTCCAATGGGAATGACAACTCTATATTACAATCAAGTGAACATGAATGAACAGACTCATTTTACTTAGAATTTTCATTTTTTGTTCTTGTTGTATATAAATAATATTTTTTAATGTTCCTAATTTTGTATTATGTTACTTCGAAGTTCATATTTTCATTTTCAATGAAAATTTCTGAGTCCCTTTTTCGTTCAAAATACTACCAAAGGTGGATTAATTCATTTTTTCAATGCCTGTTCGACAATTGTGAAATTTCTTCAATATGTGATATTCCAAATTATCCAATTGTTCTTTGAAAATTATGTACTGATATCGACAATAAATAATTTTAATCGAAAAGGTGTTTTCATTTTGAAATAATGCACTTCACTTCATCATAAGAATTGTTTTAGGTAACCAGATGCAGTATGTTCATCGGCAGTTCTTCCTCGAAAGAAACCAGGACGTCTCCGTGAAATCACAGTCAGTTACTGAGTTTTCATCCACATTTTCCCAGCGAACAGATTTTATTTCAAAGTGGTAATTAGTATCAATATTGAAAAAACTTTTTAAAATTTCATGTTCGCTGTGAAAATGTATGGTTAATTAATGAAAAATGCTACACTTCATTGAATCTTGCTTCTTAATTGGAAAAGGGAGCATTTTTTTAATATACGTTTCATTTGGATTCGTACGATTACATCAGTAATGTCTACTTTTTCTGTTTAGGTATCCGGCGAGAGAATATCCCGCTCCTCCGTATATGCCAACCCACTCAGTAGCACCTAGGAAATATGATGATATAGCTCCTCCAGGTGTAGAAGAGCCACCAGTACCAGGGTTGGAAAATTCTCCACGGACTGAAGATAAATTCGCTAGAACTTCAGTAGAGCCACCTCCTGAAGCCAAAGAAAAAGAGGATAAAAGATCGAAGAGTTATAAGGATACTGATAAAAATCACAGAAGTGAGCGAGATAAGGACAAGGACAAAGAAAGAGAAAGACATAGAATAGAAAGAGACAGAGATAGTAAAAGAGAAGGTCGACGAGATAAAGAGGTTGATCGTAAAAGAAGATCCAATAGAAGTACGACACCAGCACGGAAAAGAAGTCGTTCTCGTGATAAAGAGACTCCTGAGAAACGCAGGAGAAAACGTGACGATTCCTCTGAAAAAGAGAGGTCGGATAAAGAACGAAAGAAAGATAACTCTGACGATGAAAAATCAAAGAAATCGAAAGACAAAAAGAAAAAGAAGGAGAAAGAGAAAAAAGAAAAGGAAAAGAAGAAAAGAGATAAGAAGGAAAAACATAAAGAAAAGGAAAAGAAACACAAAGATGAAATTAAAGAGAAAGA
The DNA here is from genome assembly GCA_030704885.1 of Cynegetis impunctata. Lineage (NCBI taxonomy): Eukaryota > Metazoa > Arthropoda > Insecta > Coleoptera > Coccinellidae > Cynegetis > Cynegetis impunctata. The sequence continues at coordinate 124,696 of JARQZK010000062.1, read as the reverse complement.
GCGCAGTAAACATGACGAAAGTAACGATCAAAAACCTGAATCTAGTCCACATAAACAAGAAGCTCCAGTTAAAAGTATAAAGGGTGAATCACCTAAACATGAAAAAATTGTTGAGGAACCTAAAGTTGGACTGTACGACGATGTTATCGAGGACAATATTGAGAAAGAAGTTAAGGAATTATATGAAAGTACCCCAGAACATCGTCCGAACATAAACTTTGATCATAAAGAGGAATTGGAGGAAATAGAAGAAGGGGAGTTGGAACAATCGCGCGATTATGAAGACTCGGAGCGAGATATTCTTGAATTACATTCTAATGATATTGATTTGAAAAATGAACTCGAAAGTCGAAATGAAATGCTTGCGCCTATTCCAGAAAAATCAAAATGGGAAGATGACGACGATAATTTAGGCCAATTAAGTCCAACTGAATTAAAGGGCGATTCAAAGAGTTCCAAATCGGGAACAGTTAGCAATGAAGTTCTCAAACGAGCGGAAAATGCAATTTTCGCTAAAGCTATAAATGCTATAAGACCTATAGAAATAAAAAAATTGAGTGCGGATAGAGCAAAGTTCTACTCTGGAGAAAAAGAAGAAAATATAGAAGTTAAACCTGCAATTCAGAGTGTAACTGTTGAGAAAAAGGTTGAAAAAAAAACTGAAATATTGGCGCCTCCACCTAAGTTATCAGTTAAAGAAAGATTGGGTATCAAAGTGAATGAACCGGATCCAATAATAAGATTAGATAGAGTTTCGCCATTCAGCAAAAGAACCGCTGATCGAAATTATGGCTATGGTGAACGAAGAACTGAAACAGATGATAAAAAGAGAGAGGAAAGAAATAGAAGAGATATTAGAACTAGAGACAGTAGAAGGGACAAAGAAAAAGATAGCCGAAGAGACAGAGAACCCCAGCGAAATAGAGATATCATCCATAGACGTGACGATAAAACCATACGATCGAGAAGCAAAACTAAAACCAGAGAAGCGGAAAAGAAAAAACGTTCTAGATCAAGAAGTGAGAGTGAAGATCGGAAAGATAAAAGGAAAAAGAAACATAAAGAAAAAGCAAAGAAAAAAGATGAAAAGGAAGATAAGCAAAAAGATGAGCATCAAGAAGATTTGAAATCAGCTACTGATAAGCGCAAACCAACATTAGACGAAGCTAGCTTCGAGCCTGACTATGATCTTGAGAGTGAAACAGAAGAGAAGAAAGAGGAAGAATCCTCGAGTTCTGACTCTGATTCATCCTCTAGTTCAGAGGAAGAGAGGCGTAAGAAAAAACGTAAAAAACATAGAAAGAAAAAATATAGAAAAGATTCAAGTTCTAGCAGTTCAGATTCCGACAGCGACTCCAGTGACGATGAGAAAGGAAAGAAACGAAAAAAACATAAAAAGATCAAAAAGAAAAAGAAGAAGTCTAAACATAAGTGAGGTCATAAGGTGGAATTGTTTCTATTCAATTGAGTTTTTTTTATAATTATATCCTATGTGTGTAGGTTATATTTTGTAAATAACAGCGGACTTGGTGTTGCTTATTCAATCTTTTTAGTATATTAGCTCGTGATTGAAAAAATAAATAATAAAAAATTGTAATTCTTTTATTACGCTCCTTTTCTTTTTTTCAGAAATAGAGTGATGTTATTTATTATATTATATTTTCAATTAGCATAGTGGAATATTTGAATAGGTGAGAATTAGCCAATGTGACATCTACGTGAAGTTTTTAATGATGTACAAATCGAATCGTTCAAGGAAAAATATAATTTTTCTGAATCAAGATTGACAAAGCCTTGCGCAGTTCAAAATTATTTTTGATTAGAGTAATTTAGTCTCCCATTTTTAATTAATCTGTTCGTTCCTAGGTTGAAATATCTACAAAATATAACATTGAAATGTTTTTATTTTGTATAAACTGATCAAATACATATCTTTTTAATTGAGGATTCTTTTTCATGGTCAATTGAACAGACAAAAGATTAAGTCAGAGATATGAGGATACTAAATACCAGAGGAAATTGGCAATATGTTTGAATTAATCAATAATAATCGCCAAGTATTGTATCATGAAAATATCTAAGGAAATGAATTTGTTGACTAATATTTAATTTTATAAAAAGTTGAATCGATATTTTTGATAAATACTCAAATAAGATATCCATACGTATATCAATGATATCCTTCATATTGAAATCTCAAATAGTAGTCTGTATAATGTAATAATAATTAGTATTTATTTCCAAATAGGTGAATTACCCGGAGATGCCTAATTGAGTCCCAAAATTCATAATCCGTCTTAATGATAACGATATCCCGGAGTTCGGTAAATTGAGTCCCGGGCCTACCTGAGCTTGCCCAGTAGGGGTTCGTAATCTGTTCGTAGAATATTAAAACTAAAATTCATATTATATCATATAATTTTATACAATTTACAAATATTTACAATAATATACCTAATAACATGCTAAATATTCGTTTATTTAATTATTCTAAATTTTTCTCCTACAATTTTAAGAAATTCAAATTTTGATATTGAGGTAAGGTGGGGCAAGTGAGCTATACATTTTGTCGAGTTCACCTTTAAACAGCTACATAAATTCTGCTTTTTATGCTAGAGAGATTATTAGTTTTGCGAAAGAAACTTCTACCACTTCTGTGTCATAGGATTCCGCGAAAAATTGAAATTTACATGTTTCATAAACGAAAAGAAAAAAAAGGTCCCTAGTATGCACTTATTGCCCCATAAAATGGGGCAAGTGCATAAACCAGCCTTCGAAACGTTACAAAGACTAATTAGTGCACGACGGGGCAAGTGCCAGATAGTTCGATTCCTGATGTTTGAATGGTTTATGAATTTTTGCAAATCGGAGCATAACTCTCTGAGATACAGAGTTTGACAGCTTGTCGAACAGAAATTTACTGGGTGGTTAAAAAAAAGTCAATTTAAAAATGTGATCAACGTTATATATTTATTTCCATTGAACAACTCAAACATTATACTATAAAAATTCAACAAAATCGCAAGACTTTTCCTCACAAAAGGGTATCAGAATTATGTAAAAAATTCTACAATACAATAAAAAAAATTTTTTTGGTACTTTTACGTAACTAGGAAATATGTAAAACAATATTCATCACTGAATGTTGTAACTAGATAAATCAATATTAAAAATAGCTTCCCCTCGCCTACCAACTTTTGGTGATATCATTGGCTCATCTTTATCAAATTCATTAATCGTTTTCTTGCCCAAGAATTGAACGATGACTCAGTCACCAACAGCCATGTCATTAACTTTTTTAAAGTCTTAGCATCTTCTCTCTGCTCTTTCTTCTTCTTCCATTTTTCTTATATAAAAATCGTGAGGGGGCAAGTGCGTAGCATCCTGCACTTGTCCCACTGTTGACTAGCGCACTTGCCCCGACACCTCAATTTTGAGGTAAGTGCAGAGTACAGCCTAACTCAGGTGAAATGAAAAAATATAATTAAATTAAAGTTTTATTCTACAACTACAATATTAAAAGTATGTACTTAGTATGAGAAATATGCAAACAATTGTAAAATGTGGTGGATCAACTGAGATGACCTAGACTCCTTCCAACTTGACACACAAGACTAAACCACATGGTCACTTTGAAACCGCGCCAATACTGAAGCGCACTGCCCTGGAGCGCCTCTACTGGCAAAGTTTTCATGGTTATAAAGTTCGCAACAGAACCCACAGATGGTAGCTCTCTGACTCAAGCTTAACAGGACAGAAGAGGGCTACTATATGCACTTGTCCCACCTTACCTTACAATTTAATTTTAAAATTTGTTCATTTAGAAAATTTTTATTTTTGAGAGTGTGTGAAGAATAAACTTTTTTTATATTTTTTTGAATGCTTTTAATTTTTATATAAGTGTCACTTTGAAAATCTATTAACACTGTTAAATATTGGAATATATGTGGATGGGCGAAATAAAATGAAGAATTAAACCTTGCATGAAAGCTCTCGCATGCATTCGTCGTCCGTTGTAAACTGCTCGTCTTCTCCGCCCATATTTCTGGTGGAAACCTAGCCGATTCTGAAATATAATTATCGACCAGATAGTCCGCAAATTCCACAACTTTAGAATTCTGTGGTTGTATTGAAGATAAATCTTCAACAAAACAATCTCCTACATCTTCTGGGTTGAGAAATGGCATTGCAAAGCAGTACGTTGAATATTTACCCACGTCTTTGTCTTTGTATAAGGATGATAAGCCTAGTGCTTGAATTTTGCGCCACCTTGAAAAATTTTTTAAATTTATTTCATCTAAGATTTGCAAAATATTTAATGTCAAATAAAAGTACTTACCAAGACTGTCCTAAATGAAAACGGCAGCCCTTCAATGAAACATCACTCCAAACCTCAGTAACGCTTTGAAGAATTGCTTCTTCAAAATCAGCAAATATCTTATGGAAACGATATTTGAAGCCATCCAACACAATCAGTTGTTTCCTTCTTTCACTTAGTACAACTCTCACAGAACTCATTTTGACAAACTAACTAACCCCGAATAGGTAGGTACAAATTAAACAAACTATATTAAACATTTTGTAGAAAACCCTTTTTATATATGATATCCATAGATGTCTAACCAATGAAATCCTTCGTTCATAGGTAATAAAAATATTTTTTGGTATAGAGATTTAAAAAGTAATTAGGAATTCCCGAAATATGAATATCAGGAGGATTAGAAAGATTTAAGTGACCCGGGACTCAATTGGACCATCTAAATTTCTTGACCCTTCTTAATTCAGGTAGACGGGACTCAATTTACCTTTGCCCGAATTACCTAAATACAGGTAGGTAAATTAATATAATAAGAACACTTGAACATAACGTTTCACTACACGGTGGATTATAACAGTTTATACTAATTTTAGTAAGGAAATCGAAGATATCAAAATAAATAGTGGGTCAATGGGGTAGTTAATTCTTCGAGAAAACTTTCATAAATTACAATAATAATATTGAATATATTCAGTAGGGAAAGGGTATATCTACTTATTGATTACATCTGTTATCAGAATTCTTATACCTGTTAACACATTCACTGCTGATGACACGGATCCGGGTCACCCCTCACTTATAGCCACGTGCGCACGACACGGATCCGTGTCGCCCGTGTCTGTAAAGTCAGGTTGGCAGTGTACCGCGAGCATCTTGTCAAAGCAGTCGTGCGCTTTATTAGCATATAGCCATAGCATTGGAAGTTCGTATTTTTCGCGCCGTTTCCGTATGGGACTTCCGTAACAGCTGATATTGAAGCAAAATGGCGAATAGTGTGGCAGGGCCCTCGGAGCCTAAAAAAGGAAATTGACTTTTGAAAACCCTCGTAAATTGACTGAAGATGAGCTTCAGGCAGCATTTTATGAATCCTTCAGCGACTTTGATACTGATGCTTTTGATACTTAAGTATATGCTTTTCAATGCGTATTATTTGTACGGAAAATATTCTTCAAAACAAAAAAGTCCATTATATGATTTCCGGCTGGCGGTTATAGAAGAGCTGTTGGACATAGAGATAAAAGCTACTCCGAATTTCAAAGGCACAGCAGTCGTTTCCCACCACTCAACAAAAATTCCAGACGTTTCTACTAAGAACGAAACCAAGAGAAAGAGTTGTAGGGTTCCTTATGCTCGCAAAATAGGATTAGAAAAAGTACTGTATATCACTGCGAGAAATGCCCTGATGGGCCTGGATTGTGTCCAGGAAAATGTTTCGTTATATACCATGCCAAATAATGCATTTTATATTAGAAAAAATATTTTTAATGTTTATTTTGCCATTTTCATGTATATATTCTATGTTTGACATGGCGTATTTTATTTGTTTCAATATATTTGTGTTCTGCAATATTTAGTTGAATTTTTTTTCACGGAAAGGAATGTAGCAAGCATTTTGCCACCTGCAAGAAGAGAAAAATGTTAGAAACTTGTCGACACGGATCCGTGTCAGTCTGCAAGAAACTAGAAAAATTTTACTATATGCTCATGACACGGATCCGTGTCATGCATACAAAGTTTACGAACACTCGGTATATGTCGGTGAAAATAGTGAATTTATATTTACAAGATAATAAAAGAAAAACATCAAAAATAAAAATTAGCACTCAGTTTCAGTAAGCTTAAAAAACATTCCTAGTGCTCTATGAAAAATATTTTACATATTAGAAAGAGTAGGGAATAGAAATTAAAACTAGCCAGTAAGCTCTTGCAATGATGAGCTGAGTGATTCATTTTATGATCTATTAATTGAAGACGTTGCAGCAACAAAGGGGTATCTGTACTTTTTCAAATTTTACAGTAGACAATAAAATATTAATAAATGCTTTATTATAAAAGATATTTTCATATAAACTCCACTGGTAGTGCAATAAATGTTGTTAACTATTTTTAACTCATAAAAAAGTTTTTGAAAAAATTTATATATTTATAAACAAATTGCAGATACTTACCTCCTTTTTGCTCCTAATGGTTGAAAAAAACTGACAAAATTTTTTAGGAATTTATTTTCAGAAAAACAAAAAGAAAATATTGAGAAAATTTTGCACAAATATCTTTAATATAAACATAAGATCAATCAAGACCGGATAGTTCGCTATCATAAGTGACATCAGTATCTTCATTCGTTGATGTTTGTCCATCTTGATCAGATACTAGTGAAGTATAATAATCAATATCTTCTCTAGGGACGTACTTGTGGGCAAGCAGCATAACATTATCATACGTATATCAGGATACATACTGGGAAGTTTTTGAATAATAAAATCGGAGAAAACCACGAAGTTACTTGTTGAGCTGCATCTTATTAGCGTATTGTGTTCATTAGTGTTCATTAGAATATTCAAAGATTTCATTTTGCGAAATTTTAAACTTCTCTTTTTCTTTACTGTTGGTACTCTTTTTGAAAAAATTTCCAAGTGTGTCGCTTGCGTGACAGGTATCACAACAAAATTTTTAGGACTACTATTTTTATAATACTTCATGTATTCAGATGGTAAAAACACTATTTCTATTTTTCAAACGTGTTTTTCAACGACGCCGAAACATCTATCACATGGCAGGAAACTGTGTCCTGGTTCAGGAAACCACCTTTTCGTACGAGGGTATATAAATACTGTACTAAGGTGTTACTCTTATTTATATATTATATATATATATATATATATATATATATATATATATATATATATATATATATATATATATATATATATATATATATAAATAACTAACGTGCTTGTCACTGCCTGCTGCGACGTTGGGTGCAACAACGATGTATATGCAACATATACCACCTTGTTGCGCTCAATGAAATAGGAGGTATCTGCAAATATCTCTCCCACTCCAAAACTATAAGAAATAGATACCACGTTATTGCACCAAACGATAGAGCGTTTTCTTTTACATAGATCAACACACATAACTCATTTTCGGAAAAAATTGCAGATACCCCCTTGTTGCTGCAAAGTCTTCAATTGTTCATTATTTTTTATTTATAAAGCCTATTATGTCCTTCCTATGAACATTGTCTTTGATTGTGCAAAAAATATTTCAATCGGTCAAACCGTTCAGGACAGTGGTTCTTAACCGGTGGTCCCTGGAAGCACCGGAGGTGGTCCGCGAAGCCATTCTAAAAATATTGAATAAGTCGCGTTCGGTCATTTTAGCCCCTTTACTCTGCTCATCCTTTTAATAAATGCAGTCCCAATGTAATGAATCTGACGACGTTTCACAATGATGTCAATTACTTGTACTTGCTCGATTTCTGCATGACAATAAAACATTAAAAGAAGAGTAACTGTTTTCCAAATGACTGGAAACGACGCAAGGTGTTGATGTTACGGATGAAATAAATCATTATTTTTTGGAATATCGTTTTCGGTGGCAAAAGCTTGTGGTAATTTATACGGATGGTGCTCCTGCTATGCTTGGTTCCCGTTTTTGGTCTTACTGCATTGATAAAAACTAACAATCAATCTGCAAGATCAACACATTGCGTTATTCGTCGCCAAGCATTGGCTGCCAAAACCCTCCCAGAATGCTTAGCTATTGCGTTGAAAACAGCTATAAAAGTTGTTATCTGAATTAAAAGCAGTGCACAAAATACTCGTCTTTTCAAACAATTATGCTCGGATATGAACTCTGAGCACTTAAGTCTTCTCTTCCAACTTCCACACAGAGGTGCATTGGCTTTATAAAGTGAATATACTTTCAAGATTGTATGAACCGAAGGAAGAAGTATTTGTAGCTCTCAAGGAAAACAAAAAAAATGCTGAAACAGTGCTGTTAGTCCAAATATCAAATAAGCTTTCCTTATTATTTGGTTTACTGCTTCGATCGCGTGAATCCATTAGCGGACTAAAAGTATCTTACACTTTCAAGTACATTTGTATGTTTTTCAGAAATACGTATTAACGTACTTCAATGACTTCTGTTCAACATGTCTGCCACGTTATCGTCAATTTTCAGAGTTTCCTGTTGAATATTTGATCTCAAATTTGAAAAGTAAATTCAGTTGTTATTTTCCGGACTGCGATGACAAAAGGTAGGTATTCAGAAACTTGTTCTCAATCCTTTCATTGTCAGAGCTTTTAAGGTACTTGATGAAATTGAAAAAACATTGATCGAAGTGCAACTCGACAAACAAATTAGAATATATATTCGAGCAAGGAACAAAAGATTTTTAGATTGGCAATTTATTTGCCAAAGATTCAAGATATGCGTAATTCGACTTTGTTTTCATCGACATATTCATACGAGCAGGGGTTCTCGGCGCCTTTGATAATGAAAAACGAGCACCGAAATCTTACCGCAATGTGTTTGGCTTTCAGTAGCACTATACCAAGGATTCAAAAAATAGTTAAGACTATGCAGTCATAAAAATCTTATTGAAACAATAAATTCACCTCTCTAAAATAAAAATTACTTTAAAAAACTTGAAATTAAATATTATCAGTGTTTCATTTATTAATGGATAGATCAACCGTTTATTTTCATATATAATACCACTAGAGATGAAATTTTGCCGCCAAAATTTCTCGATTGTAATATGAAAGTTTGTTGCTTAGGCGATTTCGCGAATGACATTTGTATCAAAATCACGAGCCGTCAGGCGAGTGATTTTGGAAAAAATGACATGAACGAAATTGTCTAAGCAACGAACTTAAATGTTACAAGAGAGAAATTTTACCTGCTTAAATTTCATCTCAAGTGGTATTCGACATGACTATTTCACGAGAAAATATGTCTAACAGTAATATGGTCACATTTCAGAAAGTCAAGGAAATAACGATTCATGTGAGAAATGTCAAAATATTATCGTAAGTAATTGCACAAGTGCATCAAAATTACCGATAATTTTGCATGACAGCGTGTTGTCAAAAAACTGCATGAGTTCATTTTCATTTTTGTCGGTGTCGGGCTCTTTCTCCAAAATATGAAAATGACCGAATGCAGTTTTTCAAAGACAACACGCTGGAATGCGAAATTATCCGGTTATTTCGATGCCCGAGTGCAATTTTGGGGAATATTTCCCGAGTAAACTTTCAACTTGTCAACCTGACGTTAGTAATTCATAAATTGTCAGCTTGTCATCAATAACCGTGATATGACCTATGCTACTATGCAATTATCGGTCTACAATGCAATTATCGCAGGGCTCTCGGTATTATGAACTATGCTACTATGCAATTATCGGTCTACAATGCAATTATCGCAGGGCTCTTTCGCTTTCTACAATGCAATTATCGCTGTAATATTCGATAATTGCATTCCATTTACAAGGGATTTTTGACAGGAGGGAAATATTCGCTGAAATACTAACATAGTAAGTTTTGCCGGCTTGCATGTTTTCTGTGAAACGAGAGTAGCTATGGAAACTTTCTCACTAAAAATGGAATGAGTGAAATAGTCAACGATATTTTGAAGATTATTTTTTGACGTTTCTTAAAACCAATGAAATGCTTCTTTATTTGTCAAAAGAGTAAGTTTTAACCAATGATGTCATTATTATAGTGGGAATAAATCTTTTGTGATTATTCTCGGGAATAATCACTGTAGCTTTTATTTGCTTAGCAAGTGTCAGATAGTTGTCAAAATAATTACCTAATTGTGTCAACGCGATATATAAAATGGATGAAAATCATCGGTTTAGTACCTTTTCTGATGCAGAAATAACAAAAAATATTTTAGAAACTACTTCGAAAAACAATCTAATAAATAATCAGTCTATATGGAGACAATTTAAGACCTTCACCAAAGAAAGGAATTATATTCTGGATCAATCTACTACAACAGCTACTCTGGCATTGATATTGAAAGATTGGGCTTATAACATGAAAAGAAAGGACGGAAATGATTATAAAGAAGCAGTAATAAAGACAATGTGGAATATAAGTATAACAGGTCATTTGATCCTTTCAATGATATAGAATTCAAAAATGCTCGAGATGCAAAAAGAAAAATTTTACAAAAACATCCTGAAAAGCACAAACAAAGTTCGGTGGCACTTTCTAATACAGAATTGTTGAATCAAAAAATAATCTAGTCAAATATAACTCGCGAGTTCGATAAATTATAGAAAATAATTTGACAGATCTTGTTGCCATTTGGAAATAGCCACTCGAGCCCTCTCGTGACTATTGCCTGGAAACAAGTTTTGAAAAAATCTGTCAAATTATTTTCAATTTATTCTCACTCTCTTGTTATATTATTACTGATAATATTATTTTCAAATAGTTGGTAGTCCGTGACAAGACCGAAATTTTGTTAAATGGTCCCCCATTATGAATAGGTTAATAACCACTGGTTTAGGAGGAGACTAACAACCAAAATTCACGAGTCTAGTATTAGGAGCTTTAGCTCGACTCATTATTCGTCTCTCAGCTCAAATAATAGTTATAAGAATTCTGATATTGAATGAACAAATAGATTTGAATCATTCCGATACAACCCCCCCCCCCCCCATCCCGCTCTATATATTCAATATTTGATGTAATTTCCGGAAGGATTACCTAATTTTTAAACCAAGTATAACGACATTATTAAAAAAATACATAAATGAAACTCCATATGTGTAAAAAATATTTTATTACAATCATTGTACAAAAAAGGCACAAATTGTCATACATTAAATACTTAATATATCGTAAAGAAAATATTATATTCATTGCGAATTTTAATGAATTATACTTCCAGAAATATAATTATGAATATTTACAGTTTTTTCATCATGAATTTTAAATACAATTGTTTAAGTTTATTCAAATCTTAACAATAATTGAGTGGAGGACACTGAATTGTTATATTACCTATCAAACTCCAACTTCTCTTCAAAGTATTGGCAATTTTGATTCAACTACTCCTGAAAATATTAGGAAACTCTTTTCCATTAATTTGATATGCATGAATGAGTGTTGCAGCATTTAGAAAAATAATTTCCGCGACAAAATCTAAATATTCTAGACATGAGATAATTCATATTGTGCTGAAGTATAATTATACCTATATGTTAGCTATTGAAATTTTGATCTCATAGCTATTCGTAACGGAAATCAATAATTTATAGACAAGTCCATCAAGAAGACCAACATACACCAACTAATTAGTCTTACCGAAACTCCGCCAAATTTAAAATGACAAATTAATAAATTACAAATAAGAACATGAAAAATGTACGGGTACTTGAATATGTGTATAAAATACTCATTTTCAATAGATATTTTAATATCTATCGGATATAAATCGATAAATAGTATTAAAATATCAGAGATAAATAACATTTTGAAGACATGAAAACCATATTAATATGTTTCGACTTAAATAATAATTTCAATCCAACGAAGAAACAAATAAAAATAAATTACTACTTTTGCTATGAATTATCTAGTCAAATCAAATTTTTTTAATTCAGAACGTTTATCGTCTCGTTTTGATCCTAAAAATATCACAGATAAATTTTAGAAAAAGGTTACACTTTTATTTCTTTTTCCTTATTATTTGTGGTGTTCAGAGGTTTGAGTTCTTGGTGATTTTCTTCTGGAGAAGCTTCGCAAGAGTTCCATTTTTGCCGTTCTCCAGATCCCAAAACTGCAAAACATATAGCACCACATCCATAAGTGAACACCAACATCAAAAACACCCAACGCCACTGCTCGAAGGTGTTATTATGTTCAGTCAATAATGCAACGATTTTCGTTGACAACCAACCCCCAAATGAGGACAAGGTGTTGGCTGCTCCCATGATGGTACCAGAAAAATTTGGGGCGATATCCAAACCGTTAGTGAGATAACCGCCAGTTACTGCACCATTGCAGAACAAAGATGCCGTAAGAAGAGCCACAGCCAAGTTCGAAATTTGTCCGTAGAAAAATAAAATTGTTAGGAAGATAGCTGGTGGAGTCAGAGCAAATGAAGTTAGCAGCTTCCGTGTGGCGGTTGTTGAAAATTTTCCAGACTTCATTAAACGGTCAGCAATAAAACTGGACATCAATGCCATGGAATATTTTCCTGTAAGAATAAACATGTTCAAAAAAAAAATATGTAACAGGTTAAAAATGTTTCCATCATTGATAATTAATAAGAATCACTAATGCAAAACATGAAGGAAATTTTGAGAAGTACTTTCCATTATTTGCATATCAAGATAAAATAAATAAACATTTCAATTATACGCATAAATAATGTTGTCGAACTAAATTTCTAGATAAATGCAGATATTAACATTCATAACTTTTATGCTTTCTCAGTGGAGGTAATTTTTGTTGAATTTCTTGTATTCTTTTCCAACTTCCATCGCGACAAAATAAGTACACTGCCTTTGCAAATTAACTGGATTGGTTTATATTGAAACGAAAAAATCTCTATACTAAGTGTAGGACACGTAGGTACTCAAATAGAGTGCTTATATAAATTTCAAATTAGAGACGTTTTTATAACCTTTTATTTAGTTCCCTATGTCTGTAATTGAATCTTGCAATATAAATTTGATCTACTTGATCAGTTTCCGATCAAGTCGTAATTTTGCATGCATGTAAATCGAATGACAATGAACTAAAAAGTAAACAATAAATAAAATCCGGACACCTTACTGCGTAGCACTAGGAATGATAAAACCCCTCGGCGTATGTGCATGTCGTCAATATTTTTTGAATGTATTATATAAATTAAAAAACTACACATTAAATGCTATCATTTTATTTCATCATTGTAAAAATCGGTTTAGGTTTAAGATTTGTAGATAGCACCACATGTCTATGGACAAAAAAATCTAAAAAACGCTATTATTTTTTTATTCTTCGTGGGGAAAAATTTTTGAAAACACTTTCCCTATGAAATCATATTTGTTTTATCGATATCCGTTGGAATTTTTAAAATCGGACCAGCTACTAACTTTTTGCGTGAGACTAAAAAAGATGTAATAAAAAATCTAAAAAACGCTATAATTTTTTTATTCTTCGTGGGGAAAAATTTTTGAAAACACTTTCCCTATGAAATCATATGTGTTTTATCGATATCTGTTGGAATTTTTAAAATCGGACCAGATCCCAACTTTTTGTCGTGAGACTAAAACAGAGGTTATAAAAAATCTAAAAAACGCTATAATTTTTTTATTCTTCGTGGGGAAAAATTTATGAAAACACTTTTCTTATGAAATCATATGTGTTTCATCAATATCCGTTGGAATTTTTAAAATTGGATCAGCTACTAACTTTTTGTCGTGATACTATATCATGTCTATGGACAAAAAAATATAAAAATCGCTATAATTTTTTTATTCTTCGTGGGGAAAATTTTTTGAAAACATTTTTCTTATGAAATCATATGTGTTTTATCGATATCCGTTGGAATTTTTAAAATTGGATCAGCTACTAACTCTTTGTCGTGATACTATATCATGTCTATGGACAAAAAAATCTAAAAATCGCTATAATTTTTTTATTCTTCGTGGGGAAAATTTTTTGAAAACACTTTTCTTATGAAATCATATGTGTTTTATCGATATCCGTTGGAATTTTCAAAATCGGACCAGATCCCAACTTTTTGTCTTGAGACTATTACCCCTTTTTCGGCTCCAGGTAATAAACGAAAAACAATTTCAAAAACAAGCTTTCATTAGAAGTTAGTAAAAAAAAATCAAAAAGTTGAAAGCGTGATATATTTTTACAGCAAGAGAGATAAAAAGAAGGTGTAACATGCTTTATATTCATAACTAACAACTAATAAAAGTTTATTTGAAAAAAAAATTTTCGATTATTTATTCATGATACATTTTTTAAATTAAATTATCTAATATTTCATTCTTTTTAAGAAAGATTTATTATAAATTTTTACAACTATAAGATGTCCAATCAAAAGACGCAGTCGTGTTTATTGTTAATTTAGGGTGTGGCAAAATTGAAATTTATAGTGAATTTTGAAAATATCCCATTTCTTGCTGAAACTCATTCAATTAATAGGCATGATTCGGCCATGCTAATTTTTCCCACTCGAGTGAATAGTGAATCCCATGTTTATTCATTAACCTGTGTATTTAAATTCAAAGAATCACAAAAATCAATAAATGTAAAGAGTATCGTATATTATATTCATATTCATAGTGAATAAAAACATTTAATCCAAATGAAAACTTATATTTACTACATAAACTTGATATTCCATTCACTACTATGAACTCTGAATCTTTCCAAAGTTACAGATTTTGCAATTTCTTTTAATTCTCTAATCTCGTAAGTAGCCTTGTAAAAATTGTTCATTTTTATAGGCCTATTAACCACTTCAATTAACAAAGGTTATTGAAAAATCTATAATGCGTTAATAAATGCTCATTGATTATCCACATAAATCATTGATATTGGATCATACTCAGCCATTTAAATTCGGCACTCACACTTTTGATATGATCAAAAAATGATCTTCAGATGTTGAATTGAATGTAGTACTTCAAATACGGCCAAGTAGTTAAAGAGTTTAATAAAATTACTAAGAATATGCTGTAAAGTTAATACCTATGTAATGTATTTCATTATAAAATATCAAATGCTGAAAATATGGAAATTAAACTTAATTTTCTAGAATCATTACAGATAAATAAATACAAACATTCAGGTCTCCTATTGAATAGACAAATTGATCATACTACAAGCCCCCTTCTGAACCTTTTCAAAATTACCGAATTACTTGACTAGAAGCTGAGAATGGGTTTTTCCTGTTCCACTAATTATTTGTAGCCATCCTTCTATTTACCCTTTCTACACAATTAATCATATATTTATTTCTTATATATATAAATATATATTTTTCTCCATTTAGCATCTGAAGAAGGCGAAGTTTCACTGAAACGTAGGAACGTTGTGTATTTTATTCAATAAATGTGTGAATTGTTTTTATCAACCATTGTTTCAATATGTTTATTAATTGACATCATGTATCGGCCAAATCAATCCAACATTAATTAGAAAAAAGACCAGTTTAGACAACTATAATAACAAAGTTGAATGAGTTTCCAATAAAAGTTATATAAAACTTATTTTATTCAATTCATAATAAGATGAATTTCAATAAAATAGAAAAATCATTCTAGCATATTTTCGATAATAATGGAAATTTAGAAGATAAATGGATGAAATTAACA
The DNA here is from genome assembly GCA_030704885.1 of Cynegetis impunctata. Taxonomy (NCBI): domain Eukaryota; kingdom Metazoa; phylum Arthropoda; class Insecta; order Coleoptera; family Coccinellidae; genus Cynegetis; species Cynegetis impunctata. The sequence goes on along the minus strand of JARQZK010000062.1, from coordinate 109,031 downwards.
TTTATATACTTTTATAAGTGGAGATTACCTACGCAGGGAGGGCTGACGTACTAAAAGTAGATATCTACGCAATATGATATATTAATAGCGCGTCTTATATGAGTTTTCGTAATGAATTTTCAACTTAAAAAACCTGACCTCTAAATACTTCACCTTCGCCTTCAACTATTTGTCAGTAAATTCAATATTTTATTTTAGAATACACATGAAACGATCAATATTGGAGCAAGAGAAAAATTGAATAAACATTATTTAGATCGTAATAAATAAAAACCTCATCGAACTGATATTTCAAGCATTCTACTATCATCAAACATTTTAGTGCAGTCATTGAAGCTTTTTAGCTCAGAAATTTTTACTATGAACCGATTTACATGAAATTTTGGAATTAGGCTTATCTTACCCTTAACTTCAAAAGTGATATTGACCCGAACTCCGTTTTTACCCTGCAAATATCTCCAAAAATATGCATTTTAACGATAATAATTGCAGCAGGTAAAAAAATTTACAAATTGGTTTTTTATAAAGTTAGGCAAAGCTACAGAGATTTTTTCATGTAAAAAGTGTTAGAAGAAAACCAGCTCTGCCCTTGTGTGTAAAATAGTTCCGCATGATATAGTGATATGTTTTTCACTCGACTTTATTATTTATGTCTTTGTTATTAACAATTTTATGCAAAAAATCGCGTTTTTTAAAGTTTTTTGCTTATAAAATTGAAACTATCAGAGTAATCGTGATGATGTTAATAGACTTATTGTAGAAAATGAAAAGACGAAAAAACGGAGAGGTCGGACGACTCGATCAGACCCTTAGTCTAAGGGAAAATTGGAAAAAACCGTCCAAAATGCAGTTTTTTCAAACGTTCATAACTCGGTTATTTTTTGAGTTGTAGCGTAGATCCTCCGGTTAGTATTATTTATCAATATAAACTTCATTTGTGCGAAGAGCAGGAACTGTCTAATGCATAGTTTTTGATCTGTGGCCATTTGATTATGTTACTATGCAATTTTCCAGCAGACCTGAATGCGACAGGTATGGTCTGATTTCAATTTACTAAAAAGATTTTGAAAGTAGAACTCTCATAGTTCAAAACGTTCATCTTGGTTTTCCATAAAAACGCTGAGAAATATGTTAAGAATAAAGCTGAACATGGCGAAAAACGGCCGAGCGCGTAAGAGTAGTTGAAGAGTGGGGGTAGAGCAGCAGGCAAGGAGAAGTATGACATTCGAAAGCGTCGGCATTTTGAACGTGACAGTAATTTCTAAACGTTGTCAGATAATAATTGTGAATCCCCACTCTTCAACTACTCTCACGCGCTCGGCCGTTTTTTGTCATGTTCAGCTTTATTTTTAACATATTTCTCAGCGTTTTTATGAAAAACCGAGATGAACGTTTTGAACTATGAGAATTCTACTTTCAAAATCTTTTTAGTAAATTGAAATCGGACCATACCTGTCGCATTCAGGTCTGCTGGAAAATTGCATAGTAACATAATCAAATGGCCACAGATCAAAAACTATGCATCGGACAGTTCCTGCTCTTCGCACAAATGAAGTTCATATTAATAGCTAATACTGGCCGGAGGATCTACGCTACAACTCAAAAAATAACCGAGTTATGAAATTTTGAAAAAACTGCGTTTTGGACGGTTTTTTTCAATTTTCCCTTAGACTGAGGGTCTGATTGAGTCGTCCGACCTCTCATTTTTTTCGTCTTTTCATTTTCTACAATAAGTCTATTGACACCATCACGATTACTCTGATAGTTTCAATTTTATAAGCAAAAACCTAAAAAAAACGCGATTTTTTGCATAAAATTGTTAATAACAAAGATATAAATAATAAAGTCGAGTGAAAATCATATCACTATATCATGTGAAACTATTTGACAAACAATGGCGGAGCTGGTTTTCTTCTAACACTTTTTGCACAAAATGCTCACTCTAAATCTCTGTAGCTTGGCCTAAGTGTTCTAAGTGCAATATTAAGGGAGATATTGAAGATCAAAGCCGTTTTTTATTTTGTCTGAAATTTAATCGATGTATTCGATGCCATCTAGCGGAGAGCGAATACATTTTATGCATGGTAATGAAAAAGGATTTTATAGTGCTTGAAATAAGCTTTAAAATGAACACTGTTAAAAGTCTTTTGCACGTAAAATGAGTGAGCTGTAATGAAAAAAAGAGGAACATCTAATGGTTTTTTTTTAATCAATGGGTTTCATAAGTGCCATTTCCACCAAAATTAAAATTAATCGTATTCCGTCTAGAATTAACTTTAATATAAAGAGTTTGATGGATTCTAGCAGTGTGGCTGCTTTGGAATACATATTTTTCGAAAAAAACACTATTTTAAGAGAAAAAAAAATTTTCGAATTTTTAAAGAAACCACCTTCTTTTCATAATATCTCAAAAATAATGAAAGATACGTAAAAAAGTGTAATAATAAAAAATCTAGGTTTTTTTTTGACAAAAATTTTGGTTTTTTTTCCCTGTCACACAAAAATTGACGGAGATATGATTGTTCAAAGAGCGCGCGGTAGCGCAATCACAGTCTCTCTCGAGCCCTTTGACCCTTCACCGTTTCAAAATAGGAGGTTTTTCACTACATATCGTTATAAAAAAGTTTTAGCTCTTTTAATTGCCTTTAAAATGGTTTTTTATAAGTTATGATAGCTTCAAAATTGAAGAAGTTATGGCCCAAAAACTAATCGTATTTTTTTCTACTTAGTAAACTATAAACATTAGTAAACTGAAAATTCCGAATTTTCAATTGCCAATAACTTGAAAAGTATTGGGTTTCTGAAAAAACTTTATAGAACATTTTTTGCTTAAAATTGGGACTTCTATCGATATCCTTATTTTGAAAAACGATAATTCCACCACCGAAAAAGGGTGGCAACCACCCCCAGGGTGAAAACGGAGTTCGGGTCAGTATCACTTTTGAAGTTAAGGGTAAGATAAGCCTAATTCCAAACTTTCATGTAAATCGATTTATAGTAAAAAATTTCGGAGGTAAAAACCTATTTTACGCTTCAATGACTGCGCTATTTGAAGGTATCTGCCACTTCTCCAAAAAAATAGACATTGAAATGTTCATACGAGTAAGTTAAACAGTGAGTTTCAAAAAGTTTACACCATATGGAAAATTTTTTTATTATCCATTCGTCAGAAAATTGAATTCTTGATAGAAATTGGTGCATTGCGGAAAACTTCGATTTCATATGTCAAAATTGTAAATTTCTGAACGGTGTACAGGGGAAAACAAAAAATAGAAATTTGGATCAAGAGTGAACTACTTTTATTTTCGACATTATTAAAAAAGTTTGTTTAGAAAACTTGTTCCAATTAGAAAACAAATTTCAGATTTGAAATCACAGCCACCTACGCAACAAAACAAAATAAAATCAATTTTTTATAGAATATATATTTTACGCGTTTACTATAAATTCTTTCACCGAAGAATTTTAATAACGTGTGATTACAGGAGTGACGTACGGTTATGAAGGTCGTGTATGAATTTGGTAGTATAATTTCCTGTTTTTAGCATAGGATATTACAATTAAGCCTTGATCTCTACTGAGAACATGGATATCTTGATTTATATTATTATTACAAACATTGCCGTTTCCCTAAACAAAACAATTTAATTGATAGCTCTGTTGTAAACGTTCTTTTTCTTCATCCGAGTCGATTGTTTATCGGTATTTTATGAAAGTGCGTGTTGATCTACGTTTAAGGAAGGTTATTCAGCTCAGTGGATCTTTATCATTACTGATGATAAATGCAATTCAGTGGTCAAAGTTCCTCATTTTGTACAAAGCCCTTCAGATATAATAATATACGTTATATCGTTCCAAGGTGTAATAATATGAAAGGCCATGAAGAAATTATAATTACATGTGTCGTCTTATCGAGTTATTCTCAGTTCAAACGAGAACAAAAAATAGAGGCCTCGGTAGCCCAGCGGTAAGGTGATCGGCCTTTCATCGTTTGTATACCGAGGATGTGGGTTCGATTCCCACCTCGCTCTTGGGTGTTGTATATGTCCGGTTTTCAGTGGTTATAAAAGTTAAATATGTTGGGTAATGTACATAGATTACAAGCCCATTGGCCGTTCGGAACCGGCGTTAAACTGTAGGTCCCTCGAGTTATAAAAAAAAAAAAAAGAGAACAAAAAAGTGAATTTTTCCGTATCACTCATGCCGTCAATAAAATTAGATAAAATGAAGGTTTATCACGTGATACTCTTCAGATATTCTGAATGGCGGGCTACACACGGACGTCGATGTCTTAATACATCGACGTGCAACCAATAACGTGCAACCTTATTGCGTACACACGTACGTACAAAACCATAGTTTTGTTCAGTCTGTTAAAATGTTTGGCCAGATGTCTGAGCAGGAGGAATATTTAGCTCTGGTGGCAGTGGCGTGTACAAAGAAAAAGGAAAATGAAAATAGTCGCCGAATGTGGTCTAAAGGTTGATTTCTGAAACGATAAAATTTTTCACACATTCATCTGTTAGAAAAATGGAGGTTAGAACTAGAGGACTCACGTAATTACGTCAGTTTCTTGGATTAAATCATTTTTGTCATTCCGTACGTTTCGAGTTAGGGTCGGTGACTGTTTCTCCTTTTCCGATGTACGGGTCCGTAGTGGTGTTCCCCAGGGCTCGGTACTGGGTCCCGTCTTGTTTTTGTTGTACACTTCTGAGCTTCCGCGTATTTTTAAATCCAGCTATGCAATGTTCGCGGATGACACGAAACTCAGTAACTGTCCACTAGTCAATACAGGACACCTCCAAAATGACCTCGATAATTTATCCAAGTGGTGCGAGGAGTGGTTGTTGCCTCTCAATATCGATAAGTGTTGTGTGCTTCATATTGGTAAGGGAAATCCTAAGATTGCTTACTTCATCGACTAGCAGAGGCTGGCTAGTGTCTCGCAACATTGTGACCTGGGTGTTACAGTCACTGAGAACTTAAATTGGTCTACCCACATTTCAATTGCTGTATCCAGGGCAAAAAAATTTACTTATCTACTATCCAAAACTTTCGCTGGATGTGATATTGCCACATGCAGGGCCCTCTACACAACTTACGTGCGACCTATTCTTGAGTATGCGGGCCCAGTATGGTGGGCAAATCTGAACAGAGATCAGGAACTCTTAGAATCCGTGCGGCGGTGGAGCACACGTATTCCGTTTGGCAGAATTTGCCCGGACTACCAGACTAGGCTGCGGTTGTTTCAGTTGCCTTCTTTTTCGGAACGCAGATTGAGAGGTGACTTGATAATCACATATAGAGCGCTTCACTCTCTCTTCGGTGCAGACATGGCGTACCTCTTTCCACTCAATCAGAATCGGGCATTGAGAGGACACTGCTACAAGCTGGCCAAAGAGAACTTCAGGACAACAGTGAGGAGCAACTTTCTCCCCAACAGAGTCTTCGAAATCTGGAATCGGCTTCCCTCTGAGATTGTGTTATCGCAAACGGTGAATTCCTTCAAGAACTCTCTGGATAGATGGTATGAACTTCATCGTTAATAAATTTAAATAAAGTAAATTTAATTTCAATTTCAGCTCATTTGAGTTGTTACTCAGTTTATATGTTTGTAACACTTCTCGAATTCTTTCTTAGTTTCAATTTTATGTTTATATTTTTGAGTTTATAGGTTAACCTTAACTCTCAACTTTTGTAATAATAATAATAATAATAATAATAATAATAACTGTACTTTTTGTAGCATTTGGTTGAATGATTTGCAGCTTCTCTATCAATATATCGGCTATATAAATCCATCATCCGACAGACCCATCTTAAATTTGGGAATACACAGCTTGTTGTCATATTCAAAGGCTCCAATTCGTGCAGAACAAGTAACTGAAGTAGTGCTCCAATTTGTGCACTCTGCATGGTACATCCGAAACTCCCAGATCAATCGTTGCGCGTGGTGTCCTCGCATGTGGACTTGGGAGTGACTGTTAACACTGACCTAACTTGGTCCGAACACATAATATCCATATGCAAGCGCGCCAACACGCTGATCTACCTCATTCGCAGAACGTTCTCCCACCTGTCGTATTCAGGTTCCATAAAACTCTATAAGACCTACGTTCGTCCAATTTTGGAGTACGCAGGTCCGGTGTGGTGTCCGGTTTTGGTGCGTGATGGGAACCTCTTGGAGAGTGTTCAGCGTCGAGCCACGCGTCTGACTTTTGGTGAAGTGCGTCCAGCCTATCCCGAAAGACTGAGGATGGCACAACTGCTGGCTTTTGACCAACGTCGACTCCGTGGGGACCTCATCATATCTTTCCGTATAGCCAAGTTTAATTATGCTAATCTGAGGGAACTTTTTATCTTCAACAATGATTCGCGGTTAAGAGGTCACACTCTCAAATTAAAAAAGGAGAAATTTGCCACAAGACAGAGACAATATTTTTTGGCGAACCGTGTTTTCGAGGCGTGGAACGGCCTGCCCGGCGATGTTGTGAATTCTGAGTCGGTGAATAGTTTTAAAAACAAAATAGACATTTGCTTATTCGGTTAATTGTTTCTGTGCTTATATTAGTTGTTTTTAGTTTCTTTCTGCATGCATTGTATCAATTTTCTAATTTCTTTAGTTTTTAGGCTTACATGGGACTCTGTCCCCAGCCTTCATTTATGTTTGATAATAATAATAATAATTCGTCGGGACTTGGATATGCCGAGTGTAATCGAGTTCATCAAGCAGCGAACCCCCCTCCCCTCAGAATGTGAATTGCCCCCCAGAAAGCCCAAAGATAAGAGATGACATATTTCTTTCTAAAAGTATGCACCGTAATTTGAACAGTTTTCTTTTGAAAAACAAACATTCTAAACATATTATAAGATAATATATTTAAAAACAAAATTGATTCGTTTTAGTCAGCCCCACCCCAAAAACACGTGAAATAAGTTATGTAATAAAATATGGATAATTATTCACTACTCTACGTATAACCGTACTACGTAAATATTCGAATTCGAAATAATTAGCATAGTTGATAAAGAATATGAAAATGACAGACTGTGTGCAAAATTCATGGAAATGGACTCAGTTAACAGGTACATTGGAGAACTTTCGTAACACTGAATTATAAAGGAATCTATTAAATCAGAATTGTTAGCTGTATAATTTCATTTATAAGTATCAGTTTTCCAAGATTCAAATCATGTTTTAATTTATGACAATCTTAACCTACTTACATACACGCAGTTTTTATTCAGGGTGTGTATCGCAATCTATAACACTGTCAGATAAGTGATTTCATACCTTGTCGATTTGCAGATCTACTGAAGAGTTATAGGAGTCTGCGAATTTCAAATAAAAACCAACTGAATCCGATTAAACTGGACTGAGTTACGCATTTATGCGAAATAAGAGTGATATATGTACTTTCCAAATAAAGTCTCAGCAAAAGCAATTGAAAAAGTCATCCGATTAAAAGCAGCAATAAATACCCTGATGAAATGATTTTTTTTCTGGATTTGAAGCCAGAATGAACTTATAAGGTCACTGCTGAGTACTGTGACTCAAGGTTACACTATTCTATAAATCAATGGAAGTTAATTTTTTAAGGTAGGTTAAAGATGCCATTAACATCATTCATTATTGCCAAGATCAAGATCTACTATAAAACTGCATATGGACAAGGTGAACTTGAACAAAATCGCGCCGGCATAACTTCTATACGGTTTTACAATCCAAACATTAGTGTGGGATTTAGTCCTTGTTCTACATATATTGCATAATTTTATTTTAGTTGAATGAGAATTACTATTAGAAAATAGTTATTATCGACACACGATTTCTTTTTTCCTCATTGATTAATATAGGTAATTCATATTTCTTCAACTATGAATTAAAGGAGTTTTTGAAAAGAGATTTATCTGGAAATTTTGAAGAAAGAATTAAAAGTAAGATTAAATTTTTTGAACGAAGGTCCTTCACGGAGCTTGAGTTAGAAGGAGTACGGTCTTAGATCGCAGCGCGACAGTACACCGACCTGACAGGATTTATGCGCCTTCATACTAACAAAACGAAATGCGCAAGCAGTGTTGCCGGACTTACGTAACTTTCCTAATGCAGCAAAATGTTCAAATATTCAGGTTCTTCAGGTTATGTTGAATGTTTTATGAATATATGATCAGTGATTTTGATGAACATTTTTGCTATACTTAGATATAAGAAGTTCAAATATAAACAATGGGCGTAACCTTGGTATATAGTTTTCTGGCCTAAGGGGGGGGGGGGCAAGTCAGATTTTTTAGGTCGGATCGTCCGCGGCTGTTTTATCATACACACTACACAAACACACCCACATGAAACATAAGGTATATGTAGTGCAGTTTGTAGGGCAAACAGCCGAAAATGATCCTACTTTATAGGTAGTTAAATAAATAAGAGTAAATTTGACTATGTGATGCATTTTTATTTCATTCAAATCGCTTCTACTTTAAAAGTAATTTTCGAGGAATTTCTGCAAATCGGTTTATAACGTCTTCCGTGAAAGAATCGCCCATACTGTTTACAAATTTTTTATATGCACTGAGCAAACAAAGTCCATTTAACCCGTCTTCAATCATTGTTGATCTCAGCCACGTTTTCACGTGTCTGAGTGTACTGAATGATCTTTCAATTGTAGCCGTGTAATAAGACATTGCCACTTAAATTTCTGGGGCTGTTTTCACTTTCGGATAAAAACATTCTGCTGAGATTAATTCCGTTACCTCCAAATATTCGTAGTCTTCCTGCTTGTTAACCCAAAAAGTGCGCCATAGTTCAGCTTAAGATGTGATCCCTTCTAATTCATAAAATTTGGATACTTTGTCCATACATTTTCTTAATTTTGAAAGTATAATTTTCATTATTTGAGCAGGGTGTAACAATGAAAGAGCAAACGCTGGTGAATCCTATTTACCGAATCTTGCATGAATCCAAATAGGGCACGTACAACGTAATTAGGCGAGTTCATACATGTTCCGCGAGATTTCCAGGGGGACAGCTGCCCCTACCTGCCCCCCTCCCCTCTGGGTACGCCCATGAATATATGAATAAGATAAATAATTTATATAATTGTTTTTCTTTTAAATTATACGTCAGTTACATGGTCTCATTATTGAAATTTTGTAATCAAAATTCGAGAAATGGGAACCACAGCAAGTACGTTTGTGATAAAAACTCAAAAAAGTAAGTTAATAAAAATGTATAGGTACGTATTGTTTACTTACGTTTAATGTACATACATTAAAGAGAGACAAAAGTGAAATCCTATGCCCAGAGTCAAGAGGAGTATTGAAAGAAAAAAAATTGAAAAGTTTAAAAACGTAGTCATCCAAAATAATGATTTAATTACGAACTAATTCAAATATCATCTACAGACAGGCATAAAACTATAAATACAATCATCGATCATTCCATTTTGAATAAATATAATGTTTTTGTAATTAATTTTTTTCGCGTTAATTTTGCACGTTAATTGTGCATCGCGATATAAGCTAATTAAATGAGTTACATCCGCCCAAATTGATAAATAGTGGTTTTTCCTCTTTTTGATTACTTGCAGATGATGAGTAATGAAAAAATTTAGCAACATATTTCCTTTGATTGTTGAATTTTGCTGATAATTATTTTTTGGTTTCTATTTCCATTCAAATAAAGGAATAAACTTACATCAGGGCAGGGTCGTAACCAGGGGGCGCAAAAGGGGGCTGAGCCCCCTCTGGAATTATTTAAGCCCGCTCTAGAAAAGATACCGGAATTATTACAAACCAAAAATGTTTATATCCGCAATGAAACATAAAACTATCCTAGTTACAAACAAATCTACCTAATTGTAAAACTGACTTAAAATTATTTATTTGCGGCATCTTTTAACCCGCATGTTTAACATGTTGACGTTTTTTATCCTAAAATGAAATAGCGACAAACGAGCGGCTACCATCAGGGTTGCCAGAGTTTTCAGAGCCGTGTCGCACTTTAGACGCTAGTTTGTCGCCCAAAAGCGCAACCGTGGTTGCGACATGTTAACGGGGAAACATTGATAACAAGTATTTTTCATATAAAATTCACTTATTCTAGGAGTTATTTAATACGTGTTTTGCTGCTAATTTTTCGGCCAAAATCGCAATCATGATTTTTTCGCAACTGCGCAAAAAAATAGTGCACCCAACATGTTGCCTACTCGTCCGAAAATCAATAATAGTTATTTCCGGGACTTTTTACTTAAATTACTATTACAATCAAAACCACGATTATGTTACAAATATATCTTTGTTTTTATATAAACTGTTCACAAGACATCGTAACATCATCATCATCTTTGTCTGTGCTTGAATTTGTGGATTGGTTCTGCTACTGATACATATCAGAATTAAATTTTGCATACATAGCTTTGCTAGGCTCAAATTATATACAGCAAACCTCATTTATTTCGAAGTGAGATCTAATAGACACAACTGAATTTAACATTTTTAGTATCATTTTGTTTCGAATTTTACATTCAACAATATTAATCAATGAAAATATCCTCTCCACGACTGAATTGGATGACGGTAACTTTAGAAGAGTAAATGCAAATAGAGCTGAATCTTCAAACATGAATATGTAGGATTGTAGGCTGCATTTTTTTAATCTATAACCTTCCTCCAAAAAGAAGCTCTATGATATAAACGTCTATATATATATATATATATATATATATATATATATATATATATATATATATATATATATATATAAGCTCTTGATAATTATTAGCAATAACAGGCTTGTTGAATCTTAAAAAACTCGATTTTATTAAAAAGTTGACGTTTCGCCACGACATTCGTCAACTTTTTAATAAAATCGAGTTTTTTAAGATTCAACAAGCCTGTTATTGCTAATAATTATCAAGAGATTAGAAATAGTTCACAGGCAACAATAATTCGAATAAATAATTATATATATATATATATATATATATATATATATATATATATATATATATATATATATATATATATATATATATATTTATATTTATATATTTATTTGTTAATATTTAATGATGAAAGTACATTTTTATGTTTTTAATATTTTTTATTTCTATTTGTTTTATTTATTGAGAGATTTTTCATTTATTATTTTTATTAGAATAAATTTTTTTATTTTTCCAAAATGTTTTTCAATTAATATTCGTTTTCCAGTATACACTTCTAGGTAAAAAGACAGAAAAAGCTGTATATTCCTATCTTTTTTTCACGTATATTTATTTGAGTACTATGTAAAAAACAACCCCCTCAAGAATTTGTTCACCCCTCTAGAAAGCAGTGCTAGTTACGGCCTTGTATCAGAGTGAGAAACTTGGGTGCTTTTGAAAGAATGATAATTTTTCACTTCAATTATTATATTAGGTCACATATAAAGCAAATTTCAAAATCACTTCGGACCAAACAATTTACTTTTGTGATAGCAAATTAGTCGATATATTATATTCAGGTGCAAGAAAATAAATCGATGAAAAAAATTGATTTAAAATACGTAAATATTATTGGTTTTTGTCAGTTTTAGATTTCCACGTTGAAACGAAATGATGTTTATGAACCATAAGGCAAATATTGAAGCTGTTATTTCAAGGACTTTTCTAAGAATTCTTTGTCCTATGATGATTTTTGAAGTAACTTCAAGATACCGAGCGAAAAATTATTTCGATAAAATCAATTTTGATATTTTAATATTTTGATATTTTGTTATGTAGCCAAAATGAAAATATGGTGTAGTCTAGTGCACTGAGTTTAATAAATATTTTAAAAGAAGCGCTTTTTAGTGTGGTTGGTCGTGAGTTGTAAGAGGAACATATGCAGATAGCTTATGGCCTGCTCGATCCCCTGACACGAACCACATGGATCATCTCCCATGGGGCCAACTAAATTAATTGATTTATAATAATCCTGTGAAACATTGAGTATTTGAGAAATCAGATAATTACTGAGTGGTACTTAATAAGAAAAACCCTGTTGTTTTTTAAAGTTTTCAGTAACCAATAAGAATTTTTGCAAAAGAGAGACATTTTCAAAAAAACTCTCCTTATTCTCTTAGCCCTGTATCTTCGAAACAAAGCAGCATTTCGAAAAATATTAAAGCACATAATAGTCTTTGAATAATATATACATATATATAATATATATATATATATATATATATATATATATATATATATATATATATATATATATATATATATATATATATATAAATATATATATATATATATATATATATATATATATATATATATATATATATATATATATATATATATATATATATAATATATATATATATATATATATATATATATATATGTATATACTAGCTGACCCGGCAAACGTTGTTCTGCCATATAAATTATTTTTATCTATCTATTAATCTATCTGCCGATGTATATCTACCTATCTAACTATCTATCTAGATAGTTATCTGTCTTTCTATCTATCTATCTACATATCTATCTAACCCGGCAAACGTTGTTCTGTCATAAAAATTATTTTTATCTATCTGTCTTTCTATATATTCATCTATCTGCTAATGTATCTCTATCTATCTAGATAGTTATCTATCTATCTATCTATCTACATATCTATCTATCTATCTATCTGACCCGGCAAACGTTGTTCTGCCATATAAATTATTTTAATCTATCTAAACAGGGGTTGATCGTAGAGGGGTGAAAATTTAGAGTTGTATGTAGTTTTGAATGCTGTATCATAAAAAAATAGAACAGAAAATGTTGTCAGAAAAATGAAGAAAAAAATTAAGGGGTGGACTACCCTTAACATTCAGGGGGATCAAAAATAGATTTTGTCGGATTCTCAGACCTAACCGATATGCACACAAAATTTCATGAGAATCGGTCGAGTCATTTCGAAGGAGTTTAACAAATAAAAAATAAGGGTTGATCGTAGAAGGGTAAAAATTTAGGACTGTATGTATTTTTGTATGCTGTATCATAAAAAAATTTTGTCTAAAAAATAAAATAAAAATTTAGGGGTGGACTACCCTTAACATTTAGGGGGATGAAAAATAGATGTTGGCCGATTCGCAGACCTACTCAATATGCTCACAAAATGTCATGAGAATCGGTCAAGCCGTTTCGGAGGAGTATGGGAACGAACATTGTGACACGAGAATTTTATATATATAAGATATAAATATATATATATATATATATATATATATATATATATATATATATATATAATATATATATATATATATATATATATATATATATATATATATATATATATATATATATATATATATATATATATATTATATATATATATATATATATATATATATATGCATTCATCACAGGATAAAATCAGGAGTTTGATGAACGCACCTGGTTACTTAATTCATTTCTCATACACAAAACTGAATCAAAATACACTTATTTCGGGAGACAGAGCTCGATAGATCAATGACATCAATATTCATGAAGTCAATTATATTAACAAACAATAAATCGGAGGGTCCAAAGTCTGGACATGGAATTCTAACAAAACAACGGAAACTTACCAAAATAGGGCAGGCTAGAGAGAAATCCGTTCTTCTTGATATCGAAAAGAAGTACACTCTTCAAATAGGATGGCAGTTGATTAGAAATTGTGAAATATCCAAACACAGACATTCCATGAGTAAGTATTATCGCCCAGACTGGAACAGACGTCAGAATTTTAACCCATGGAACTTTGGACGGTTTATGACCCTTTCCTCCATCTCCTTCCCTAATGGCAGTTTCGATTTCAGTTCTTTCGGCAAGAGATATCCTTGGATGATCCGCGGGTGAATCGTAAATAATTAGGAACCATAAAACAGACCATACAAGTCCAATTACTCCGGTTATGTAGAAAACAGCTGCCCAACCCATCCAAGCAATAATCAAACCGCTTACTTGGAGAGTGATGCCTGCACCAAGCGCGCTGGCCATCATGTTTGCTATGAATTTCGACCTCTCCAAAGGTGGTATCCATTTAGCAGCCATCGGTGGCATGGCAGGCCATGTGGCACCCAAGAAGAACCCCATTAATACCCTTGACACAAGCAACAAATAAAAATTCGTATAAGACACTAACGGTGTAATTAGAGTCAGTAAACTGGCAGCTAACATTCCTCCACCAAACACTCTTCTTGCGCCTACTATTTCTGCTAGTCTTCCACCAGGAATCTCTGTCAGTATGTAGCCCCAGAAAAAGTATCCAAGGACGTCATTTTTTTGAGATTCGGTCCAATTGAACCTTTGTTCTTTTACTGTAGATTTTATGACGGTGTCGTTTGATGTTGAATTGAGAGTTGTTGAGTTTTGCTCTATCATGTCGACAATGGCTATTGTTATATTGACTCGTAACATGTAATTGAACATGAAGCCGATGATGACCATCATATTTAGTATAAAGCGACATGATAAGAATTCTGAAAAAAGAAAGACATTTTTAATATTCTAGATTACAGTAACTATAATAATGTGAAGCTATTTAGTTAGAAAAAGGTAGATTTTATTATTATGTCACAAAATATCATCAAACGAAATATATATATATATATATATATATATATATATATATATATATATATATATATATATATATATATATATATATATATATATATAATTATTTATTTGAATTGTTGTAGCCTGTGAACTATTTTTAACTTTTTGATAATTATTAGCAATAACAGGCTTGGTGAATCTCAAAAAACTCGATTCTTTTAAAAAGTTGACGTTTCGCCACGACTTTCGTGGCTTTCTCAGAACTTTTGATAAATTTAAATTTCTTTGACATTTATTTATTTGAAAAAAATTGAATAGTTAAAAAGGACTAAGTACTATGTTTCATCAAAATTTTTCGGCTGTGGCCCTTCTCTGTTATTTATTACGTGCTATTCAGTCAAATATTAACATTCAAATCTGTTATTATTAGATGGTAAGGGGAACCACAGAAACCTTTACCCACGTAATGTTCGAAATAGGTTCAAATTATTTTGATTTTGAAAAGTCAAAGAATAGGGTACTATTTATCTTTTTTTCAAAAAAATTTTATTACGGCTGTGGCCGTAATAAAAAAGGTTTCTGTGGTTCCCTTCCCATCTTATATCAACAGACCTGACTGTTGATATTGGACTAAATAGCACGTAATTAATAACTGAAGACGGCCACAGCCGTGATAAAAAATTTTTGAAAAAAAGATAAATAGTAACCTCTTCTTTGACTTTTCAAAATCAAAATAATTTGAACCTATTTCGAACATTACGTGGGTAAAGGCTTCTGTGGTTTCCCTTACCATCTAATAATAACAGATTTGAACGTTAATATTGGACTGAATAGCACGTAATAAATAACAGAGAACGACCACAGACGAAAAATTTTGATGAAACATAGTACTTAATCTTTTTTAACTATTCAATTTTTTTCAAATCAATAAATGTCAAAGAAATTTCAATTTGTCAAAAGTCTTGAAAAAGCCACGAATGTCGTGGCGGTCAACTTTTTAATAAAATCGAGTTTTTTCAGATTCACCAAACCTGTTATTGCTAATAATTATCAAAAAGTTATATATATATATATATATATATATATATATATATATATATATATATATATATATATATATATATATATATATATATATATATATATATATATATATATATATATATATAAACTTTTTCAAAGTTATTTAACTCATAATTGGTTACGGAAATTTTATTCATTGGTACTGATTTATAATTTTGTGTTTTAAAAGCAAACAGTACCATTAAAATCATTAGTGATTATTAGTCGTATTTTCCCCGAAAATAATAAGCTATGGGTTTCACTATTTTCCTCAACCGCGCTGCACTTCGCGCAGACTATGTTCACGATGCACTTCGCGAATTATAAATTTTTTTTTTTGAATAAAAATAATCATTTTCTATTTTTATCACGGTTCGCTATTACAGCGTGGTTTTTCAGTACGCGATGCACTTCGCGAATCCTTTTTTTCAATAAATAAATTACCTATTTTTTCATTTTTATTTCGGTTTGCTATTAAAGCGTGGTTTTTCAAACCATAATTTATTCCGTTCGAATCGCCTTTCGAAGCGATGCACTTCGGGGGGAAAGTACGACCTTAGTGACAGAGCTACTCGTTTTTATTCTTCACCTCATAGTTACTTCTTTAATAACTGAGATTGAATTATCGCACATCACTTGTTGAAACATCATAAAGAATAAAGTATAAACTTTAAAACAAAAACACTTGGCTTATGTTTAACTATAAAAAAAATACTTCCCAATAAATTATGTGTCGAATTCAAGTAGCAAAATTTGTAACAGGCTTTCGAAAAATAACGTTAAAACAATTTGTACAAATAAAAGAAACTTGAAGTCATTCTTGGTCAATAATAAAGAAAAATCTAACATCGAAGAAAACATTGGTGTTTACAAAATATTTTGCGACGAATGTCCTGCTTTCTATATTGGAA
>JARQZK010000062.1:72500-87500 GCA_030704885.1 Cynegetis impunctata | reverse complement strand
ACATCGAAAGATATACTCATGATTTATCTTTTCCGAGAAACAGTAACCACCTAAGTTGTGATAGATAAGACGAATTCAGATAGCGGTAGAATCACACATGAAATTTAATACTTGGCTTTCAGCTTTTTCAGGGTATCATATCTGGATCGGTCCTCAATTATTATTGAAAAATTAAATTATCAAGCCAACCAATGGACTTTCAGGAATTGGCGTTGATTTTAATTCAACCTCGAAGAGAAGGAACATATCTCTACCATTGCCTAATCAGGAGTACAGAATCTTTGTTATCATTTTCGTACTAAAAATCTGTTTACGCCATTGCAGCTTTATAAGACTATGAAACACGGAACGCCCTATCCTCATAAGTGTTCAAGGTTTGCTGCGGTATCAAATCAAATCAAATATGCTTTATTGTCTTTGAAATTATACACTTTATTGACAAAGCAAAAAATATAGTAACTAAATAATGAAAAACATAAAAATAAACACACATCAATGAAGAATATACAAACTTTACAATAGAACCGAGTGTGTCAAATCCTTCTCAATCGAAGCTTATGAAGGCATCTGAAGATAAGAATGCAGCGCCAATGTGGCCAGTCGTAGAACTATAAATATTGACATTGGAATATTTATGTTGTATTTGTTGTGTGTTGATTTGTGTTTTTGAAATATAATTTTACCATAAATATAAAGACTTTTCAGGCTTCTTTAGTGAACAAGTGTGTTACTGTGTATGTATTCTCATTGCTATTGAGGCGGTAGGTGATTATCATCATTTGTTTTGTAGCCAAATTGAGAGAAATCTTTAGGTTAGAACATGAGATGAATATCTTAATTCTCATTTCTCTGATTGACTCGTTCAATATGTACTCTAGCAGCTGCTATTTTGGCATTCAACAATGCTTCTTCTGTAGTCAACTGTTTTTTGACTTTCAAAAATGGTGGCCTGATCAACTTTATTTTAAACTGTTGACAAATATCATCTATCAAGAAACCTTTGTCCACCGTAATAGCATCCTGTGAGCTTTCTAACTTTAAAATTAAGTCACTTTATTGGAAAATCGTTTCATCAGATGCTCTTCCCCCATATGGTTCACTAATATAAGTAATTAAACCTCCTGTCATGAATTTCACTGTGTTATTAGATTTATACTGAGAGTAAAACCTGATCCTGTAGCAAAGGCACTTTGGTTTCTGTATAAAAATTTCTGTACAATCTAAGATGATTAGAGTATTTTGAGAACTTTCAAAACATTTTGGCATGTTTTTCTGTATTTCAGAATATTCTGGGAATCTTATGACACAACTAAGAGCTCTACTCATAATGGGTAGCATTTCATAAATATATTTTTGGAATAATTCTTGTGAAATGCGAAATAATAGAGATAATGTCACATATGTAAGGTCACATTTCAATTTTGTCAATACTAAAACAATACGCTGTTTGATTGTTAATCTATGTGACCGTTGATCACTGTAAACAGATTGTACTGTTTTTACTATTGTATCTAATAGTTTTATATCATTGAGACCAGCGAAACTGTTTAGAGCACTATCTGTAGTTATCAGATCACACAAAGTAGAGACTTTAGGAGTATTCCTTTTTCCCTTCTACACAAACACGATATTTATCACCAGCTGGAGGAAAAACATGGAAATCCACATTTGAAAATTTCTTTTCCCAGGAAAAACACTGAGGAACTGAACAATAACGATTCGAACGACTCATAGCTTACAAAATGATTGCAAATAATAAATATTTGTAAAAAATCACACAAAAACAAACACAAAACAAAGGAGAACGTAAGAACTATGTCAAGATTTTTAGTTATTCCGATTGTCACCAGGCGGCGTAGCGCTTATTTTGATTCGCCTATTCAATTTGGTCATATCGATCAATCAATGCTCAGAAAATTAGTCCTCTATAGAGTAATAAGGTCTATCAAGAATATGAGATTTTGTTCGTTTCCAAAAATTGGCCAAGGATGTTATAGATTTTAATTCATCTGGAAGGTGATTGTAAATTTTCTTAGCATTGTAAATGATGGGCTTTTTTTGTTAATTCAGAGGAAGGAATAGAGAGGTGCACATGATGTCATGAAGATCTGGTGGAATACCCTTGAAGTGGCACCAAGGGTACGGCATGAAAATACTTATGAATCAAGCACACAGATTCAAGTTAACCCTTTCAGGGCAACTGATTGGCTAGGAAGACCACAGTTTGTTAGTCATGAGTAAAACTGCTCGTTGGCTATTTCAGTATACCAGTGTGTTTTGTGGGTTGTCTAACATAGCAAAATTTGACGTGTTCATCGAAGACAGACCGAAATATGTCGAAGCGCGTATAACGTGCATTTGTTTACTATAGTTGGACACTACTTAGAGGATCTGCTGAAACTGTGTGAATTTGTTATTTTTATTTATGAATGGTGGAAAAATGGCTCCAAAGTTATTTACTTATATCTTACTTATGCATTTTCATGAATATATTGAACGTAAATGTTTCTACGTCTTTCGAAATTTCTAATTTTGTTTGGGGTCTCCTGAAGTGACCACTGGGCACTTACGTAATCGTGTTATCTTATTTTACTTCTGAGGAAGCAAGTTTGGAGTACCTACCTACTGAATAGGGTTGCCAATTTTCGAAAGGACCAACTTAGGAGATTTTTTTAAGGAGTTTAGTAGGGAGGGGGTTGAAGAAAATGTCAATCATTTATTTATTTTTAATTTATATATACTCTGCTTCTAATATTTGACAGTTTTTTACCACAAAATCATAATCATTAAAAATCGCAGTTTGATTAGTAGAGCGCGGTAACGTATAATTTTGAAAAAACTGGGGAAATTAGTCACCCCGGGAAGTCCGGAGGTTGACCATTATTACCGGAGTCATCCGGGCAATCCGGGAGGGTTGGGAACCCAATAACTGAATATTTAGAAAACCATCATGCAGATGAGTTCTATGATTTGTAAGAAATGTTCAGCGTGCAAAGTAGAATTGTGTTTGAAACATGACAAAAACTGTTTCATGTTATATTACGCAAAATAGGTTATATTGTTTGGTTATATGTTCCTACTGGTTATGTGGAGTGACCACATCCTGCAGGATAATCCTTGTGTTTTTTTATCTTGAAATTTGTTTCATTTTCTTCGAGTATCTCTAAACCATTATCAAATCATACATAATATTTTTTCCACAAAAAAATAATTTGGGCCGGAAAGGGTTAATACAAAGAAGGAATTGTTAAAATTCCATTTTTCTTGAAGTAAGGTTTGCAACGAGCCCTACTTTTCAGTACAAACATGTAATGAATTGCTCTCCTCTGCAATTTGAGAATGGTGTCAAGTTGTGAAGAATTACATGAACCCCAGAAGGGAAGACCATAACGAAGAAGAGATTCGAACAATGCTTGTAGATGCCGTATCTAATTCACTTGAGATGGATTTAATGACGAAACAGGCCGATGATAATTCGTCAGCTAAGACATGCACATGCTGTGAAAATTTATTTTGTATTGGTTTAAATCAAAAATACACCACCATTGATTAAAATCATCTAGGGCGCTTGAGACGCCTCACAAGCTATCACTTTTCATAAAAGTATATCATAAAAATAGTTATTTTCCTAAGTGCGGAAAGTGATACTTTCCCGCACGCGACTGCAGTTGACCCGAACGACGCGGAGCGGAGTTCGGGCAAGCAGTCAAGTGCGGGAAAGACACTTTACGCATGAGTTAGGAACATTATTTTTTCTACGACCGTATATACAAAAGGTACACCAACGCATTTTTCAAAAATTATTTTATTCCAACAAACATAATAATATACAAAACTTTAACTAAAAACTACTAATTATTATAAATATTATTATTGAAAACACAGTTTGTTGCATTCTGTAGACTAGTAAGAATTGCCGGTCCAGTGGAGTTATTTGGTTTCAACTGGAAGGTAGATGACGTCGATGAGGATGGCATCGGTTGCAGGTCGCATAAAGATAACGATGACGGTGACGGCAACGGTTTTAAGTCATTTGTAGTACAGAGAATTTTATTTGATATAATATATATAATATATAATATATATAATATATAATATAATTTAATTTGATATATTATTTTTTCTACAAGCGCTTATACGAGATCGATTAGATTTCAACACACAGATCAAATTTGATATATTCAAATAATTTGATACTAATGACATATTATGTTAATTCACATGTCGTTTCCATAGTAACGTCGTCGGTGGCGTTCGGTGCATAGAGACATATCATTATTAAGTTTATTCTTTAATAAAAGCGTGCGGGAAAAATCCCCGCTATTCCATTCCCGCACTAGTGCGGGAAAGTGACACTTTCAAAACTAAAATACGTGCGGGGAAGTGGGTTAAAACGCACGGTCGTAGAAAATAGTTATTTTCCTAACAAGTGCGGAAAGAGATATTTTCCCGCACGAAACTACCGTTACCCGAACGACGCGAAGCGGAGGTCGGGTATGCAGTTGAGTGCGGGAAAGACTCTTTCCGCACGAGTTAGGAATAATATTTTTTCTACAAGCGCTTATTTTAACGGAGATTTTAACACACCGATGAAATTCGATTTGATATATTCAAATAATTTCATACTAATGACATATTATGTTAATTCACATGTCGTTTCCACAGTAACGTCGTCGCTGGCGTTCGGTGCATAGAGACATATCATTATTCAGTTTATTCTCTAATAAAAGCGTGCGGGAAAAATCCCCGCTATTCCATTACCGCACGCAAACGCGTGCGGAAATGGAATAGCAGGGGTTTTTCCCGCACTGTTTGGCAATGTGATTCTTTACGAATTGAATTGCGTGCGGGAAAAGGGTTGAAAGCGCACGCTTGTAGAAAAAAGTTATTTTCCGAAACAATTAAAATCGTCTACCATAATTATGGTCTATTCAATTACAATTAAAATCGTCTACCAGCTTCAAATAATTATGGCCCATTCAATTATTTTGTTTTCGTATATCTTTCTGAAATAATATGCTCTAATACATTAAGTATCATTTTTAAATTTGAACTCCATTAATGAACGTTTTGTCACCGATTAGCTGCATCAAACAAACATCTGTTATGGGCGGCCATTTCAATTTATCAGTTAATAGGCAAGTACGTAATTGCGTTACCTCAACCAGTTTATCGATTTCATTTTTGAGGTCATTGTCGTTCAGTTACAACATAATATGCATACGGTTGCTCGTGACGGTGATCATTTTGGTATAATGAATGAGGTGATCCAAGCTTTCACAGATAAAATAATAACACACGCTTCGACATACTGGCAGACTCAGAATACTCCGAACCTAATTTCTTCTGTAATTACTTGATGAACTAGCATCGAAAGGTTAATCAAGATATTCAAAGACATATTTCTTTTGCTACTGGTTTGAAAAATGTCCGCCCTTGCACTTCCCTACCTCAAAGTTTGTAGATGACATTTTGACCGAATTCACCCAGATGTTGATAGTTTCATTTCAAAACAATGGTTTATAAATACAATGTACAAGTTTATTATATAAAATACGCATGACGCATGTTTCGCAGAAACTCCACCTTCTTCAGATAGGTAGATGCTGAGTGAAAAATGATTCCATTTATCCGATATACCCAATACAAGAAATAAATAAACAAAAAATTATGTAGAAACAATAAATTCAAAAATGGTTGCAAATAAATAGTAAGAGAAGAAAAACCTCATTCCAAACTGCTTGTAAGGTAGTTTTGAAAAAATTAAGGAGGCTTGTAGTATATGACCAATTTGGCTATTGAATGGGAGCCCAGATAGGCCAAGCTACAGAGATTTTTTCATGTAAAAAGTGTTAGAAGAAAACTAGCTCCGCCATTGTGTGTAAAATTGTTCCATATGATATAGTGATATGTTTTTCACTCGACTTATTATTTATGTCTTTGTTATTAACAATTTTATGCAAAAAATCGAAGACGAAAAAAATGAGAGGTCGGACGACCCGATCAGACCCTTATTCTAAGGGAAAATTGGAAAAAACCGGCCAGACCTGAATGCGACAGGTATGGTCTGATTTCAATATACAAAAAAGATTTTGAAGGTAGAATTCTCATAGTTCAAAACGTTCATCTTGGTTTTTCATGAAAACGCTGAGAAATATGTTAAAAATAAAGCTGAACATGACGAAAAACGGCCGAGAAATAACCGTCATGTTCAAAATGCCGACGCTTTCTAATGTCGTGCTTATCCTTGCCTGCTGCTCTACCCCCACTCTTCAACTATTCTCACGCGCTCGGCCCTTTTTCGTCATGTTCAGCTTTATTTTTAACATATTTCTTAGCGTTTTCATGTAAAACCAAGATGAACGTTTTGGACTATGAGAATTCTACTTTCAAAATCTTTTTTGTAAATTAATATCGGACTATACCTGTCGCATTCAGGTCTGCTGGAAAATTGCATAGTAAAATATTCAAATGGCCACAGATCAAAAACTATGCATCGGACAGTTCCTGCTCTTCGCACAAATAAAGTTTATATTGATAAATAATACTAACCGGAGGATATACGCTACAACTCAAAAAATAACCGAGTTATGAACTTTTGAAAAAACTGCATTTTGGCCGGTTTTTTCCAATTTTCCCCTCTTAGACTGAGGGTCTGATCGAGTCGTCCGACCTCTCATTTTTTTCGTCTTTTCATTTTGTACAATAAGTCTATTGACACCATCACGATAACTCTGATAGTTTCAATTTTATAAGCAAAAAATTTTAAATAAACGCGATTTTTTGCATAAAATTGTTAATAACAAAGATATAAATAATAAAGTCGAGTGAAAAACATATCACTATATCATATGGAACTATTTGACAAACAATGGCGGAGCTGGTTTTCTTCTAACACTTTTTGCACAAAATGCTCACTCTAAATCTCTGTAGCTTGGCCTAAGAATGTATTCATTAAACTGTAATAATTCGAAAATAATTTGAAATTATCAAACACAACAAATTATCCTTCCAAGGGAGCTGGTTCGGTGACGTGAAATCTGCAACAGTGGATTATAGAAAATGTCAAGTCACCCCAACTCCAGGTCTGCATACAGATGTTTCGATATTATTAGATCTTTTCACCCTTTTCGACTTTCGAAGGGTTACTTGCGTTTAGGTTCAAATTTCAGGAAACGTTTCTGGGGGAATGGTCGCGAAAACAGGATCCATATGGCCCCACTTCCGAAATAAAGATAAAGGTCGTAGGCGGCGTCCTGTGCTAATCGGAAAAGCAGATTGCGGGAACTGAGCGTTCAAAGATTGACCTTTTTCTGATTTGCGAGACAATTATACCAGTCGAGGCGCTAAAATTTCATCAATCGAGCCTGGATTCACGTGATCTCATAATAATTAGAGGATTTGTTGATATTATCGAAGATTTCAAACTTTCGCTGCCGAACTGCCGAAGGGGCGGCTATCGCCCGATCACCGTAGGCGTAACGCGAATGGGGGACTCCCATGGACGTAACATGAACCTGGGTTCGTAGGCGGATATATATCTTCGTGAACCTATATTTTTACGAATAATTATATATTATGGTTGATTCAGCCGCACTTACTAGTAAATAACTAAAATATTCGCATTTTTTACAGAATGTTAGTAATTCATAATCATAATTGTGTATACAAATTAGAAATTGACTCACGTTCGAAATATATATTTCAATGATCATTAATGTACAAAGTTCAGAAAAAAAGGCATCAAATCACAAGGTAAAAAATACCAAGATCTGCTGATAAATTTATAGATCTGACAACCGCGCTCTGTAGTAAATTTCAGATAACTTTCTCGTCAATGCAATAATTGCTCCAAATAGTCCCGATAACCATAATTGTATATACAAATAAGAAATAGACTCACGTTCGAAATATATATTCAATAATAATTAATGTACAAAGTTCAGAAGAAAAGGCATCAAATCGCCAAGGTAGAAAATACCAAGATCTGCTGATAAATTTATAGATCTGACAACCGCGCTCTGTAGTAAATTTCAGATAACTTTCTCGTCAATGCAATGATTGATCCAAATAGTCCCGTACATCCACAACCTGTTCTTAAATGCATGCAGAATGACGCATCAAAAATTCAACGACCTCTAGTAGTAGTAATGCAAATTTGTATTCAGTATTCGACCGGTCGGATATATAATTTTACGAAACGAAACAGGTTATGACTTTTAGAACCTGCTGTCAGTCTTAACCAGTTCCAAGAATATGCTAATCTCAAAACTACAGATATGCCGATATGACTGGAATATCGCTAAATCTTTTAATATATGAGTTTTATCAGTATATAATAGGTAAATTCTAGGGTCAATCATATATCATGTGTAATCGGAGAATATCTCTAAAGATAAATCTTCGGTACAAATGTGGCGGTATCACCATAAATCGGGTGATCCGACAATTATGTACTTCAATAACTTTTCTTGGTAATTCTTTCAATAATATTTTGTATCGCAAATTTCATCTTTCCGATTTCCGTTTTCATTAAATTTAATGTGAAATCTCAGGTTGAATTATTTCATATAGGTTATAATAACGAAACCAGTTTGTTTAACTCGACAAATTCTCACTATAGACATTACAAAGTAGTTCTTTGATTTTAGTCGTTTTTTTTCTCGAAAAGAATAGATTATTGCACAATATGGAAAGTCAGAAGTGAGGTGCGGGAGTGATTTTTATATCTAATTTAGACCTCCTGGACAACGATTTTCGAAATATTTTCAAAACTGCCATATGTAGAGTTTTTGCAAGTTTCAAGCTTTGTACATATCTTCAGCCACTTCAAATTCAATCGGGGTGTTAAGAATTTTCATGTTAAAAAGAACAAAATGAGGCAAAAATCCGACTTTAGTGATGGAGTTAATTGAATATGGCTCTTATTTTATATATATATATATACAAGGGCGCACCCAGGATTGAGTTTCGGGGGGGGCTGCATCAAAATGTAACATTTAAGTAAGAAATTAAATAATTTATTCATTGAATAAAAACTTACATATACCTACCTTGTATATCAAACAAAGCATATATTTACCTATTGTACAAAATTCGCTAAATAAACATGTTAAATTTATGTAAGAAACAACATTTACTCCTCAAATTCTTTTGTTACTATTATAAATCTCGGGGGGGGGCTGCTGCCCCATAGCTCCCCCCTGGGTGCGCCACTGTATATATATATATTCACGAAATCAACATGCCACATACCAAACCAGTAAAATGTTTCACATCAACAAAAAGAGGAAAATCATTTCATTTTACAGCTTAATAAATTTTATTTGAAAGGAATATACCATTATCCTAATTATTCATTTCATCTTAGAATATTTTGCATTCTTCGACGAAGACCAAGTTATTACCACTACATAACGGAATCAACAATTAGCTTGTGTTTCCTAATAGAGTGAAGCTTTTCATTAGTGTCCTACAGAGTGATCTAATACTACGAAAAGTAGATAGAGATATGAACATTATCAAATTTTGTTATCCTTGAATTGAACATATTGATTAAATGCTAACCATGTGAGAAATTATCTATATATAAATCAACTCGTGTTTCCATTAATTTATGCTTGTAGGTAATTGTAGGTATTTTGAGATTATAATTAAGCTATATTGAACCATCAATGGATAAAGGATAGTTATTAAAGGATGGTTATTAAATGTGTTCAATTGAATAAAAAAATAATAACGGTTCCTTTAGTGGGCAGATTGGGGTTATACTAAAAACTTTAATTCTTTGCATTTCTTGCTAGAAACTATATAACTATGAACAAAAAAATTAGTAAGTCTAAAGCTACAGTTCCATCGGAGGAACATCGAGGAATATATATATATATATATATATATATATATATATATATATATATATATATATATATATATATATATATATATATATATAGGCGCCTACTCCATGGGGCTTGGGGGGGCCCGGGCCCCCTCAATAAAATTTGGGGGGGGGGGCGGAGCCCCCCAATAATTTAAGAAAATTATTAGTCATATTATGCTTTGTAAAATCGCAAAATGATGTTGGTATTTTTCATTTTCCTTTTCTCCAGAGGACAATACAATGGAGGGTTACAAATGTGCAGGCACCCTTGAGTCAATGTAACAATTCAAGACTTATTTCTTTTTACGTCTTTAATGCCATGCAATGAACCCAGTAGGGGATGTCAATGAAAAAATTCAATGAACTCATCTAAGTATTTCTGATCTGAAAAAAAAATTATAGGGATTGATTTGTATGCGCAATGGAAGGCGTGATAGTTTTGCACACTTTTGGAATTGTGTTTGAAAGAAAAACCTTCATAAGACGATGATCCTTTGCTTCCTCGGAATCGAGTATAATACCAAAGAAGAATGAAAACATCGCAGCCAGCTCTCCGCACACTTTCAAAACCCCGAAGGAATACTACAAACCTCTTTACATTGAAGTTTCTGAAAAGGTGCAATCTTGCATTACTGAGCGGTTTGCATCAACTGGACTCACACAGGGCATTGCAATTGACCAAGAGTACTTGCTATTAGTAAACAGAGGTGAAACAAAGTTTGAAAAATCAACTGAGTTTTCAAAAACGACCTAGATATTGGGAGACTGCGCTTACACTTGAATATGTTAGCCGATATGCTAATAAAAAACAACTGGTCTCAAAAAAACATGCGCGATGTAACATTCCACAAGAGTCTGCAGTTGGTGAAATTTTATGTGAATTAGTGAAGTGCGTTAAGCTTCTCCAAGTAGTTCCAATCACGACAGCAACAGTAGAACGGTAATTTAGGATCCTTAGACGTCTGAAGTGACTGAAGTCATATTTGCTATCAACAATGGGACAGAAGCGATTGAACAACTTGGCTGTTCTTCATGCCCACCGAGATGTTTTGGATGAATCGGATACCCGACCAGTCATCAACGACTTAATATTCAGTAATGTAGTCAGACGTTTGACATTTGCACCTTTCTAAACACACTCTAGCCCTAGTATTGGTATTTAGAGCAATATAAAAAATCTTTATGAGAGAGATAATTAAATACCTACATAAATAATTTTCATTTTGAAAATATAAGTACTAGTTTAGTACTGTATTACTATATTACTGTATTAGTTATTTTCAAATACCTAAATATGTTTATATTTATTATTTTATAATACTTAAATATTTTCAAAGCAATAACTTTCAGATATTATTTTCATTAAATGAACTCTCAGCCTTATTCCAAGTAAACTGAAATTAGCTATTCCACTTATTAAATCAAAGTGCTATTACTGTGCGACAGCAATATTTTATGTTTTTTACTTTAAACTTGATAGTTGAGGATTTATTTAAATATAATTTCAGTGTTTTCAGAGCTATGTATTCACTGCTCTGTAATAGTCTATAAGCATAATTATTTCTGTATTTTACGAAAATAAAATGCGTGTTTATGTTTTGTTTCGTTTTTCAACGCCAAAAAATGTGTCAAGCTTCTCAAGTTTCCCGGAGTGTCGAGTTATCGAGAGTTGAGGTTTCGGTGTTCTAATGTCGATCATATGACTATAAAATGCTTTAAAAAATTTTAAAACTCTCTATTTTTCATCTAAATTTCAGAAAATTTCCTGCGGCAAGACCCCTAGTATGAGCCCTCCCAATATTTTCCATAAGTCGGCCCTTTGTATATTGTTGGCGAGGTTCCATTGGCTTTGCTGTTCGACTTGACAAAGGCTTTTGACTCTATTGGGCATAGGGCCTTACTATCTAGGCTTGAGCTGTATGGCATTAGAGATATCTCCTTGAGGTTTGTCGAGAGCTACCTGAGCAATCGTCGTCAGAGAGTTGTTCTCACTTTAGATGGTACAGTTCACTCCTCTGAGGAGCGACATCTCACTAGAGGCGTTCCTCAGGGAAGTGTGCTGGGCCCTTTGCTTTTTATTGTCTTTGTAAACTCTCTTTGCTACATAAAGCCATCAGATAATTGTAAGTCAATTCTTTATGCTGATGACAGCAATTTCTTGGTTATATCAAGAAATATCGCATCCTGTATCCAGGCGGGTAGAGATGTGGTTTTGGCTGTAGATAAGTGGTGTAACGATAATGGTCTAATTCTGAATCATAGCAAGACTCAAGGTATCTTCTTTCGCGGCGGAAAGTCTGAGGAAGGCTATCCTGCCTCTCTGTGCCTTGGTAGCAGTACTGTCACCTTGGAGGAGTCAGTTAATTTCTTGGGTGTTACTCTGGACAAACATCTACGGTGGGATCATCATGCGGCTAAGTTGAGAAAGACTCTGAACTCTGCTGCTTATATGTTTATCATGATCAGAAGCAAGGTGGAAGCTGCAGTTATGAGAACTCTCTACTTCGCCAGTTTCCAATCTGTACTAGCATATGGAATTATCTTTTGGGGCAGTTCGTCTAGTGCTGACGAAATTTTCCTCATTCAAAAAAGGGTATTGAGAATAATGTGCGACTTGAGCTTTCGAGAATCCTGCCGCGGAGTTTTTAGATCCAACAGAATACAAACAGTGTTTTGTCTATTCATTTATCGTCTTTTAGTCTTCCTCAAGTTGCAGAAAAATTATTTTCCACCATATCACCATATATCAATGAAAATAATACTAGGCAAGTTCTTCCCTTCCTCTTTCCAATCCATGGTACAACTAGATTTAAAAGGGGACCTCTGTATATGGCCATGCGTTTATTTAATTTGCTTCCTAAGCATTTACAAGGTATTGAAGATTTTAGGTTGTTCAGAAATCGCATTTATAGTTTCATTTTGGACGGCGAACCTTATTCAATAAATGAATTTATTACATTTTGAAAAAAGTAAGTTTATTTTCATTTTGACTTGTCTCTATTTTATTCAGTGCAATGTTGGTATATCTGTAATGTGAATAATTGTTGAGATTAATAAATATTATTATTATTATTATTATTATTATTATATATATATATATATATATATATATATATATATATATATATATATATATATTTCCTGGTATTTATTATAATGGTATCTCCATCGGCTCCGACCAAACCAAATGTGCTGAAATTTGGTATGTTGAGTTGTTTTAGAGGCAGAACGAAACTATCAAAATTTGGGTAAATTTTTAAAACCCCGCCATATTTACGTAAATATTTCTTCTTTCTTCGTGATTTTTGAAAATTTACTCAAGAACTTTCACAGATTGAGTTAGACGGTTAAAATTTAGTACGTGGATTGAGTTCATTTCGAGATACTTTCCTTTGTGGATTTTAACTCTTCACCTCAACCACGCAGAAAAAAACTTGAAACGGAAATGCTTTCCAAATATAATGGAATTTTAATAACAAATCTCTATTGTCTGAATATGCTCGCATCATTCGACAAGTTTCAAATAAACAACTATCTCTATATTATGCAAGTGATAGACATAATATATCCAGCAGACAGCTGAGTATACAATATTATGTCATTCACTCTCTCTTACGACTTGGCCGATGGACCATTAACTTAATAACCTTAGGAAATATGAATGATTCGAAGAAAAATAATTTATTCTGACTAAATCTGCATAACTAAAATTCTATCATGATATCCTATTTTTATATGGATATTAATCAATAAATCAAGTATATATTTTAGGAAATACTAGTATTCAAATTTTCATTGAAAACATTCAATATAATCAATTTAACAAGCTTCAACCAAAATATAAAAGACATTTACTTTTTTTATGGACAGAATCGAATTTCATGACATCGAATTTATCAAACTGTCTCAATTTTTTCTAATAGTTAATATTGAACATCTTGAAACAATGTATTTATAAAAAACAGAAAATATTTGAAAATACATTTATATATATAAACCCAGGGGGGAGCCATGGGGCTGCAGCCCCCCCGAGATTTATTGTAGTAACAAAAGAATTGAGATTACTAAGATAATAATTGTGAAATGAGCTCAACTACTACTATAAAATGAGCCTACTCACTATCGGTTAACCATAAGATCTATTATGATTTACCGGATAAGGGATGTGCGTTTTCTATTTAAATTTAAGGAGGTAAATTTTGATTCAGATTCAGAATCTTGTAGGGGCTTATTCAGAAAAAATGATATCCTAACGCTAAGTGGGTTATATATATTTAAATGCTTATTATTTATACACAAACACAAAAATTACTATAAGGAACACATAAGCAGAAATACAACTAGGAAAAAGGAAAGGAAACACACGTGTTTCATTCCTCCCTGAAGTATGTGTCAGGGAGGCGGGCAGTTTGAGTTTGGGATTAACTCCTTCAGCCAGATCAGAGGATACACTTGTATGTACAAGTGCATTAAGGATAGGTGAGACGGGATATTTATGGAACATAGGAAGTGTGGGTAGGGTTCAGAGGATTAATACTGGCCCAGCATTTGCCTTATAAGTTTGCAAGCAGTGACTTACATTACCATGAGGAAACCTCTGAGAAAAACTCATGGCAGACCAGTCGGCCCCGGGGTTTGAACCCGAGACCTCCCAAATACTAGCCAGCGTACCTAACATACTCGACTAACTAGCTTGGTATATAACGAGGAAAAAGGAAACACACGTGTTTCATTCCTCCCTGAAGTATGTGTCAGGGAGGCGGGCTGCTTGAGTTTGGGATTAACTCCTTCAGCCAGATCAGAGGATACACTTGTATGTACAAGTGCATTAAGGATAGGTGAGAAGGGAAATTTATGGAACATGGGAAGTGTGGGTAGGGTTCAGAGGATTAATACTGGCCCAGCATTCACCTTATAAGTTTGCAAGCAGTGACTTACATTACCATGAGAAAACCTCTGAAAAAAACTCATGGCAGACCAGTCGGCCCCGGGGTTTGAACCCGAGACCTACCAAATACTAGCCAGCGTACCTAACATACTGGACTAACTAGCTTGGTATATAACGAGGAAAATGGAGCCCTATTTATATCCTCGACACAACCTGAGCCTTGTGCAGAATG